>JAGFPH010006963.1:48019-71343 GCA_018207615.1 Philaenus spumarius | reverse complement strand
TAAATGTTTTTTTAAAATATATATTGAAATTTTTTGTGCATATGCTACGGGAAAACATAATTTACGCTCATGGATTTAAACAACAGTTTCCAAATATTTAATTCCGGTTAAGAGCATATAACAATTATTTAAAACCTTTTAAAACAAAAATACTTCAGTACAAAAAGTAAAAGGATTTATGTTTCAGATTTGTTTAACATCTTGTCTTAAAACAAGCGTTAGTATACGGTATTCAAAATGTTACTGATTGTCGAACGTGTACCATTATGCATACCTGCCAACTTTGAAAAATCAGAATCAGTAAAAACTACGCGCAAGTAATTTTTATCCTTTTTTACGACACAACCTGTATATAGCCATTCCAATTACCAAAACCCTGTAATATGGGGAAAGGAAAACGAACCCACCTTAGTTTGCCTTTTAAAAATGTATACAAAAGTTTAATGTAAGATCCAAAATAGAAGAGACTATTGCTCTTTTTTGAATGGTCATGCAGCAATTGATGTCCTTGTCTTATTGTAAAAAATTATAAATAATATGGTAATGTTTATGGGAGTATTAAAAATTTCAGTTAACTCAATATGCATATTTATAAAAAATATAAAATTTTGTTGTTAAAACTATTTGTGTGAGGCAAAAATATCTAGGCTACATATGATTATTTTTACAATTGGATAAAAAAAAAGCTATTTAGTGTATCAATGATTATTGAATCATTTCGACATGCTGCTGGACCAAAGACATGGTAATTTCTAAAGTGGCAATGTCCTTAAATAAATTAACTTAAAAAGTTAGACAGCATTCAGAATTAGGCACAAAGGATTGAAACAGATGACCGAATACAATTTGAGACAATTTTATAAACTATCGTTGTTGAAATATTATTTAATATACAATGACGAAAGTTCGCAAAAGAATAAGATCTCCGAATATTATTAGCGCTAATTTTATAAAACGCCGGTATTAAAACTCAATTTAATATACAATAGCGTATAATCCCCGAAAAAAATCGATGCCCGAATAGAATTTGTGCCAATTTTATGAACTATCATTGTTGAAATACTATTACAATGACGAATGTACGCAAAAGAATACGAAGTCCGAATATTATTAACGCTAATTTTATAAAACGCCGGCATTAAAACGCAATTTAATACACATCAGCGTATGTCCGCGGAAAAAATCGATGCACGAATACAATTTATGAAAATTTGATGAACTATTGTTGAAATATTATTTAAAATACAGACAAATGTCTGGAAAATAATAATACGACGTCCGAATAATTTGTTCGCGTTTCTATCAAATACCGGCGTTAAAATTAAATTTTAATTTAAATTACAACCCCTAAGGTCCGCGGAAAGGTTTAGCTGACACTTGCAAAAATTCGGAAAAACTAGAAATTAAATGTCGCTATTTGAGGGAATGAATAACAAGTAAAGCAAAGCCACTTCGTCGGGACTACCGCAGAAATCATAAATCACGGGTAACTTTTAATCTCGAAAATTTTCAAAATGTTTTACCCGAACGTCCTGAACTAAAACAAATAGAATTATTATAGGCCTACTAAAATACGTTTGATACCGATCTATAAAATTTGTAACTTTTCGTCACAGTAGGCACCCTAATTCTATAAATAGACACGGTAAGAAACGAATCCATAAGTGGTTGACCTTGATTTTCTTTACCTTCCTGTATCAAATAACTAAGCATAAGCATGAATACAAATAAAACAAGAAGCGTTTATTTAACAAATGAAACAATTGCCTAAACATTTTACTAGGGAAAATATCTATACACATCAAACTAAGAAAGTTTTAAATTTTTTTCAACTGATATTTAATGTTAAATGCGAATTGGGTTTAAGTTTAAATACAGAGAATGTGATTACAAAGAATCAAGACGGTCTTGACCAAATCATTCGGTCTTGACACCGTGTACCTATGATACACTCTTCGCGCATGCGCATTTAAAAAAAAGAGATGCTATCTTTTCGTCATTTCTCACAGATTCCATGAGTCTAATATGCAAAAGAGATAAAGCCAAATAAAAAGTTTTAATAATATCGATAGTAACTCAAATTGAGTAAATATAACAAATAAGATAAAGATCATGTTTTTTTATGTAAAGAAATTAAATATCCTTTTAACCAAAAATAACCGTAAAAAATAACGAGTATCCGTAAGACCGTAAAACATCAACGGATTCCGTAAATCTTACGGATAAACCGTAAAAGTTGGCAGGTATGCATTATGTTAGCGTAAAATAAGCTGATAGTCGTCAGTTAAAAAACACAAGCAAATAATGTTTTTATTACTTGCGGTTCGATAAGCGAAAAGTGAACTTATGTGTGGCCGTTCGGCATCTTTGACAGTCTGAAGACAGGATGGAAGAAGGATGTCTGTTTATATCTGTTATATTATATCGGTTGGTTATAGATGTTTTTTCGGAATATACCTATCAGTTATTTTATATCAATAATAATAAGAAAATGTATTAATGAATATATTTGAAATTTTTATGTGTTATTAATATAGTTATATAGAATAATATATATGTAGAAAGTTTGAATCAAATCGGTTAATAATTATAGGTTTTCGAGTAAAATTTATAAAAAAGGATCGAAAATTGGGTACATTATTATAGAAAAACGTTTATGTCTTAAGAACTAATTATTGGAAGTTATTTTTAAAAACAAATATATATTCTTCATGAAATTTACTATAAATTATCAAGTTTTTATTAATATGTATTAGTAATAATTGTACGAATACCATTCGATATAATGTAAATGCTGATTAAATAAATATTTATTTATAATATTTCTTTTTCGAAAACTTATAATTATTAACAGATTTGGTTCAAACTTTCCACATATGTTCTAAATAACTATATAAAAAATGTTATTAAAACTTCATAAAGATTCGTTAATAGTTATGCAAGTTATTAACGTTTACGGCAAAAATTTAAATAACTTAATCGATTTTAATTTTATACTCCTAGTTAGTAAACGTAATAAATATTAATTTAAAAGTTTAATTTTTTCATATCATTATTATATATATTTTTTTTTATATGTGGTATAAATTTCATTGAAATTGGTTGAATATTTTCAAAGTTATTACATTTTTATTGGAAACAGGTAATTAAAAATATGAATATTGTTTTAAATATTACATTATACAACTTGTAAAATAATACATATTAATAAAAACATGATAATTTATAGTAAATTTCATGAGGAATCTATATCTGTTTTTTAAAAATAACTTACGACAACTAGCTTTTAAGATATACCTTACACGGTTTTCTATAATAATGTACTCAATTTTGGATTTTTTAAAATAAATTTTAATCGAAAACTTATAATTATTAACCGATTTGGTTCAAACTTTCCACATATGTTCTAATTAACTATATAAAACAGATATTAAAATTTTATAAATTTTATAATTACGTAAGTTATTAACGTTTATAGTAAAAGTTCAAATAATCGATTGTGTCGTCTCGTAATGTCGAAATATAAATTTATAATAAACTTTTTAACGAATTTGAATCAAATTTAACACAAATACTAATAGAGTATATATACACATTCTGTGATAAAATCATCAAGATACGATAAAATTTAATAACTTTATTATAAAAAAACTAAATTAAATAACACAGAAGATTCAATGTCGAAGCTAAACCAATAACTGTTACTAAATTATTTGGTAAATTTCTTTATAAAATACCTTAGGCTACCTACTTTTTTTTATGTTTGCTTTTCTATTTTTTTATAAATAAGATTCAAATGAAGTGATTAGCAAAATATTTATATTTAACAGTTGCAATTAAATTTAAAGGAACAAATACAACAATGAATTTTTAGTTAATGCATTTGCTGCAGGGAGATAATGAAAAGATATTTTTTTTATCAAATTTCCATATGAAGAAATTTTTGTATGAAGAAATAATTTGACCATGCAGCTGAACAGTGACTTTAGTAGAGAGAATTAAGAAAATTATTTTAATTTCTTGCTAAACTAAGGCTCAACAAGCGTAAACTAACGATAAACGAACGATTTAATTAATTTTTGGGGTAAATATGCTTTATGGGCGCTACTGGTGTAAACCTAGCAGCGCCCACATTTTTTGGCTATGTATGGTTTACAGAGCCTAAACAAATGATGAAAATGGCTAACGTAAACAAACGATTCCACTTATTTTTGGAAAGATTTTTGAATTGGGCGCTGCTGGTGTGAACCTAGCAGCACCCATTTTTTAATAACTCTTGAACTAAGGCTAAAGAAACTATGAACATAGCTAAACAAACGTAAACAAACGATAAACAAACGAAACTAATAATTTATTTTTTAATTTTGGAATTGGGCCCTGCCAGCTTCACATACCTAGGGGTGCTTTGACACGGCCTTGGGGTTGGGTTTGGTTTGTTCACATTGCGCTTTTAGCTCATCCTCTTAAGCCTAGTCCACACTTACAAACATGTTTGCGGAAACATTGTTTACAAACTGTTTTCCAATTGTTTACCTATTTCTCATTTGTTTCTCCGATGTTTGCCGAAAGTTTTCAAAATGTTTTCGAACAGTTTGCAAACAAATGACAAACATTTAACTTGTTTCAGCAAACAAAAAACATTGTTTTCTGTTCCCAAACCAAATGGAAAACACGGAAACATGTAGACCAGGCAAAGTAGGCTACTAAAAAAAATTCATAAAATTTGCCTACAGTTCCGGATTTGGTTGCAGTTTTCTGCAACGTGTTCAGAAAACAGAAAAAAAGTGTAGATATGACCAGTTTTGGGAGAAAGCGGAAATGCATCACAAGTGAATAAAGTGTAGGCTATCTCTAAAAGTGCATAATTTTTTTGAAACCTCTAAAAATGGATGAAAAGCCGTGAAAATCGGTAATCGGGGGTTTCTGGGGCGCTAATCTCATTTCCGGCCATACGAATGCTCAATATTTATACGTAGGCATAAATATTGAGTCGTAGACCTATTAAAACTAACCTAATCGGCTCCAACCTGCACAGCGTTAAGCCCCGTGGCAATGTGTAGTGTGTAACTCATTCAAATTTAAAAATTGGCTATTTCTGTACATATGAAATCTGAATGTTTCTTATTTTAAAATCTATTCTTACGCATTATCGAACATTAAAAATTCCAATGTCTTAGCTATTAAACGGATCTGCCGCTCATAAGTATTATGTACGTATTAAAATTATTTACAATTGCAAAAACCATATAAGGAGCATTATAAATGTTTACCTTCTAGCACTACAAAACAAATAAATGTCTTCTGTATTCAAATGTAATTACTCTTTATAAACTAGATTTGTATTGTCACTCTTAGAATGAACCTTTTAAAAAATATTTTCAACTATGAAAATAAAATGCAAATACAAATATAAACTGGAACAACTGGCAAACCCAATTAAAAAAGATTACTTCCTATTTTAAAAGCTGGCATTTCACAATGTAAATGACCATAACTTACATATAAACTTGTAGGGAAAATTAGATTAGGCTATACCCATTTTAGAGTTTACTACTGGGATAGATGAGCAAAAAATCGAACTGAAAGACTTGATGAAGGTCGGGGTTGAGCATGTATGAATTGATTTCCGGTCTGACATACTGATAAGACAACAACAGAATGGCGCGGAAAAACTTTCTTCCTATACGTTTACAGAACTTGTAACTGTGTATGTAACATAACAACAGCGATTGCTCGCAGTACATGTACAGTGTTAGTTATAAATTTGCATATAATTGGAAAAATAATGCAACAATTATGTTTAGTATAATTTATTTAGCATAAGTGATAATTATTTGTAAATAAAATTAAGGAACATAAAAAAGTTAATAGTGCATGTACACTACGCATTTGCTCGGATCCTACGCTGTAAAAGTATTGGTGTGTGTGTGTGTGTGTAGCTTTGTTTGTGTGAAACGTTGAGGCGATAGCCCATAGGGGATTAAACTAACAATAAAGTGCACGGAAAGTAAATTTAACTAACTTTAGTAGCGTAAAATAAGATCAAGATCCACTCCTGTGGTCCTTAAATAAACGGCCACTATGATAAATATGGAAAATAAATTTGAAACTCCTCACCTTACTTCGTTAGGCCTGTAAACTATTTGTCTGAGATAAATAAAGGTTAAAAAAATTTCCCGAAAATGCATAGCAAACATATAGTTTATTATTATTATTTTTTTTTTTTGAGTTTCATGATTTTTGGTATCCAAGTCACTTCATAAAATAAAATAAATACAGGAAATAACCTGTATATTACCTGCTTGTTAGTTCCTCGTGTGACTTCTTTGATTCGTTTTACTACGACGTGTTTCGAGACCGTAGTCTCATTATCAAGTAAATAATATATCACTCCCCCCCCCCCCATGTCTAAAAAAATGTCTGCCTACAACAGCTTCATCCACCGTCTTCTCCCTATACCACTAAATAAACAGGACTTCCATGATGAACTTAACACCATAAAGCATATAGCACAGCGAAACGGCTATCAAAGTTCAATGATCGACAAATTATTACGTAAACACATGAAAAGGACATCCATGCCACGTAAAAACAAGGAAATTAATAAATTTGTCTCGATCGAATATTCTAACATTGTCCCTATGATGCTAAAAAATACATTTAATAAACACAAAGTTAACATCACGTATCGAACAAATAACAATGTTCAAAAAATATTGCGTCATAAACGGTCGACTCCAACAGAAAGGAAGTCAGGTATATACAGAATAAACTGTAACGATTGTGACCGCTTTTATATTGGACAGCCAGGCAGAGCGCTTAAAGAACGCTTTAAAGAACACCTGCCACACAATAACATGCGTAAAATGAAGTAAAATTACGCTCAACATTTAATAGACTATAACCACAGTCACATGAATTTCGACAATAACTTGACACCTCTTCATTATTGCGTAAAGGGGAGATCAATGAACGCCATAGAAGAATTAGAAATTTATAAAGAATTCAGACATAACCCATATAAGTTACTGAATGATCAGCTATCTTTTCAATCAAACGACCTATACGATACAGCCCTCGGTTATCAAGATAGGTCTGGTCAATGACCACCTTACATATAGACTGCTTAGTTTAGTGTATCGTAGACGACGAGATGGAGTACACCAACCGACTTAATCCGTGTCGCACAAAAAATTATTATGTGTTGTGTATTTTTGTTTTTATTGTGTTTGTGTTTTAGTGTGTATATGACGACCTGAATAATATAATAATAACCTGAAAGTAATATATTATTTACTTGATAATGAGACTACGGTCTCGAAACGCGTCGTAGTAAAACGAATCAAAGAAATCACACGACGGACTAAAAAGCAGGTAATATACTGATAGTTATTTCCTGTATTTATTTCATACAGTTTATGTTTATACAGCTACACAGACCCGCGGAGAAAAAGAAGAGCGATGATTCGAAAGAAAGAAACAGAAACCATCGTTTAGTCAATAAAAATCCAATATAAAAACAACCTTAGAGGCAGAGTTTTTCAAAATAAGGAAATAATCAGGAGTTCCTGCAAACGAGAGACAGAGCTTCGAGCCACATCCGTTAAAACAGGATGCAGTGTCTCATTGCAGCGTTGCCAGACCTCGGCCGCCAGATTTGCGCCAAATATTGATAAAATGAATATCCACTTGTGAACCGTAGCGATGCTAGCACTCCAAGACATAACTTTTAGGAACTAAAAATATACACTAGGGTCCCATTTGACTGCCAATACAAATCAATTTTATTCGTCATTAATCATCATTATAAGACAGAATAACAGGGTCTGCAATTTGGCGGCCGTATACGGCTTCCATTTAGAACCAGCCGCCAAATCGAATGCAAATCGTGCCATATAAGGCAGCCAAATGGTACCTAATCTTTATATATATATATATATATATCGAAGTGCATATACAGAAATACTTTTGTCATACCTTACAAAAGACTATGTGGTGAAAACCGATTTAAATGACATTGAACCTGCCAATCACGAAAAAATGGTTCCTCTAAATCAAATGTATCTTGGTGTAGGAGTTATGACGCAGATGCAGCTGCAAGACATTTTAAATAGGCCAGACTTAATTAATGATTTTCTTTCTAGATGTCGTGATTTCTTGGTCAAAGCCTCACAGAACTTGAAACGTCGTTATTCATTTAATGATCCTGTATTGACAAACATTGCAATGCTTCACCCTTCAACAGCAATGTCTTTAAAAGCAAGAGATACCTATCCCTCTATAATTCCTTTGGCTATCGCTCTTCCTCGTATTTTCTCAAAAAATAATTTAGAAAAATTACAGCATTTGGACGACGAATGGAGACGACTACCACTTATTTACATTCCTCAGGAAATTAAAGACTCTAAACTAGTTGATGAATTTTGGTGTAAGCTCCTACTTCTTCAAGACATTACAAGTGATAGTGAACCTCAATTTGAACTGTTGCCACAGTTTGCTTTGGATTGCCTTGTTTTACCCCATGCAAATGCAGATTGTGAAAGAGTGTTTAGTAAGGTAAACCTGATTAAAACTAAATCTAGAAACAAGCTTGTTTCAGAAACCATTAATGGTTGTATTTTGACCAGTGAATATCTAAAGACTCAAGGAAGTTGTGTCAATTTTAAACCTTCTGCAGATATGCTTTCCAGGATGACATCAAGTACAATTTATGGTACTAAAGCAGTTAAGTTAGATTCTTGTGAGGTAGCAACAGTGTATACACTAATGGAAAATGAGGAAGAAGTTGAAGAAGTCATTTTTGATAGTGAATTTTCGATAAAACTTGCTATGTTAAACATAAATTCACGTTCTTTTGTCGAAATTACAGTATACGCCATCCAACATTCTCTGAACTCTAGTGACATGAAATAATCTGTGTTATGTTTTACAATGTAAGATTTATTTTGCTGGAAGGTTAATTTTAGAATTTTAAGGTAAGTTAAACATTCAGTTACATGCCACTATAAACTGAAGTACGGTAATAAGTTTCAACATAAAACTTGCTATGTTAAACGTCACGTTCCTTTGTCAAAATTACAGTAAAAGCCATTCAACATTCTCTAAATTTAGTGACATGAAATAATCTGCGATATGTTTTACAATACTATAAGATTTCTTTTGCTAGAAAGTTTATTTATATTTTTAATTATGGATACAGGGTTAATTTGTACATAGTGAAAACAATGTTTGATGATGAAAAATCTTTGTAGGAAATAAATAGGACAAATATAGTTTATGACAAGACAAGAAGGCAGTGGTTTTGTTTAATCAGTATTATTTGTGTCCGTATTTTATTTATGTTATGCTCATGTTCTAAGTGTATAATATGATATTATTTTATCATAATGTTAATTATAAAAATGTTAATATTTAACAAATTTACTTAGTTATTAACAAAGGATATGTTCCTATGTAGCCCCATTACATACTATATGTATTCCAATGTGCCAATGTTGTTATCACACCATTAACAATATTTATTTGTGGCTTCCCTTAGTGCTAAAAATAATGTTTACTCTAGAAAATTAGTCTATTAGCCTATATGGTGTTTTGTAGCAACACTAAAAGTGAAATATTAATCTGTTTCTTGTACGATAATTTTGTCCAAAATACGATAGTTTGTACGATAATTTTGTGCAATGTACGATAGTTTTTGACCGAAAGTACGATAATTTCAATTTAGGCATCTGGCAACACTGTGACTAGTGTGGTGGTCTGGTGGAAGCCATTTTGTGGCATTGGTTGATTAACAGAAAAAAATTAAGGTGATATAAGTTAAAAGTTTCAACAGTTAGTTTTATTCTGCATCATTCCCCAGCATTATTTATTGAGGTAAGTACTAAAGATATTTTTTGTTCAGATAGAAATTAGTTTTTAATGAGAGGGTTGTACAAGATCTGCTTAAAATAAAAAGACCATCAACACCTTTGTTTTGGAGGGAAAGGTCCTAACCTAGAATTTCTCATTCCCCTAGTTCTCATTCCCCTGCTTTAGAAGTGACAGGGGAATTAGAATATAACCAGGGGAATGAAATTAATGCTATTATTATTATTATATTTTAAATTTTTTATTCTGAATTATATTTTCATAATATAGGCTACTATGTATGTAGTAAAAGTAACTAGATGTGTTACAGTTTGGTGCTTTTTTGGGATTAAAATATGAATCTTATTGAAAAATTCAGAATAATCTCTACCTTTCAGATTTAAAATTAATTGTTAGTTCAAATCTGGTGATTACTATTTAAAACTGAAAAATGGTGACTTTGGTCAAGCATAAAATTGAAGAACCGTATTTACCTTATTTCCTTGTTTTTGTTTCAGAATTGGTGAATAATATTGGTGTTAACCATTAGTGCTACCTTACGTATAATTCAACCTAGTGACAATGGTGCGTAGTTATAAACGTGAACGTGGTAGTAGAAACTATAGAAATTATACGGACAAACAACTAAATGATGCAGTTGAAGCTGTGAGAAAAGGTATGACGCTGAGGAAAGCCGAAGAAAAGTTCAAGGTGAAAAGAGAAACTATAAGAACAATTGTAAATAACTTGAAAAAAGGTGTTGATATAATAAAGAAATCTGTTGGTGGACAAACCGCTTTGGATGCGAATGAAAAGGCGGCAATAGTTCAACATGTTGTCAGTTTAGCCACTTGGGGATTCCCAATTACAACTATGGAGCTACGGGTTATTGTTAACAGCTACATCAAGAGACTAGGAAAAACTGTCAGAGCCTTTGCCGATGGTTGAACTCCAGGTGAAGACTGGGCCCTGGGTTTTATGAAAAGACACAAGCAAAAACTAAGTGCAAGAGATGCTTCAAACATAAATCCAAGTCGTGCACAAGTAAGTCCAGAAGAGATTCATTCATATTTTGACAATCTTGAACAAGGAGTGAAGGATAGCATTCCACCTACCGATATAATAAACTTTGACGAGACTAATCTCAGCGATGATCCGGGAAGGAAAAAATGCATCGCCAAAAGAGGGCAGAAATATTTTCATAGAGTCATGTCCAGTACAAAATCAAGCACGAGCATAATGTTTTCTTGCACAGCAACTGGTGATTTTTTAGCACCATTTGTAGTTTATAAGGCAGAAAACATTTATGATCTGTGGGTTATCGGTGGTCCACCTGGAACAAGGTATGGGTGCTCCAAAAGCGGGTGGTTTGACACCTTATCTTTTGAAGAATGGTTCTTTTCCATTGTTTTGCCATTTGTGCGAAAGAAAAAAAACGGGAAACCGTTTTTGATCATTGGAGACAATTTGTCATCCCGTTTCTCCCACAAAGTTCTCGAATCTTGCAGAGACAATGACATCGAGTTCAGGTGGCCTGTCGCCTAACTCAACCCATCTTTGTCAGCCGTTAGATGTTGCATTGTATGGGCCCTTGAAAAAATGCTGGAGGCAAGTTCTGGTTAACTTCAAAAGTGACTTTCCACAGCTACTGAGCAACCTCATGGAAAAAATGAAGCCCACAATGACAGAGTCAGCAATTAATGGTTTCAAAAAAACTGGGATCCATCCTTTGGATAGGGACCAAGTGTTAAATATGCTGCCTCGTTTAGTTGATGACCCAGAATGCAACCTGATATCAGAATCTTTCCTAGAGTACCTGAAAGAAATAAGATACCCTAAGCAGGCTGAAAAAAGGCGAGGGAAGAAAAAGAAGGTAAATGTTGATCCAGGGAAGTGTGTGGGAGTAGAAGACCTTGTACCGGTAGCTACTGATGAAGCAGGACCAAGCACTAGTGGCACCAACAAAGCAGAAAAGAAAAAAAAGCTAAACAAAACGACAAAGTTGTTAAACCAAAAAAAAAGAAAAGAAGATACAGACAGTGAAAACGTGGATACACCACATGATATGTACTATCAGGAATCTGATGAAGATAATTTGGAAGAGTTCTCAAAACATGTGAGAGATGAAGAAAAAGAGGAAGAGGCTGAACAAGATAAAATAGTAAGAAAACCGAAATTTGGATCTTGGGTCTTGGTGAAATTCTCTACAAAAAAAACCTGTAAACACTTTGTGGGCCAGATTATTACTGTTACAAAAGACAAAGCTGGGGATGGTGGTGATTTTACTGTTAAATTTCTCAGAAAGACTGGTAACTTTTTTCAATGGCCCGAACAGCAGGATGTATCAGAGGTAGATGAACAAGACATTGTCGTTGTGCTGCCTGAACCTCGTCCGGGAAGGAGAGGTCAAGTGATTTTCAAAATGAAATTTGATGGCTACAATGTCCAATAAATGGCATTGCAGTAACAAAAAGGACCACAAAATGTAAATAGTCAAGATGTAAATATAGTAAATTACAAATTAAAATTTAATAAGAGTTGTTAAGAAACCATTGAGTTTAGGTGCCAAGACCATAGCACCTTTTTTTCTAAATGTTGGACTACAAAAAAAAACAATAAGTAGTGCCAATATGTGTTTTTTATATTTTTTCCCATATTTTATGGACTTAATACAACAAGAAAACATGGACTTTAATTTGAATTCTATATTGTGTACCCAAATACAAATTTCTACAAAAAAAGGTACGTTAATCCAAAAAAACATTTTTTTACCCCTTAAAACTAAGCTAAAAATATGAAATTTGTACTAAAAAGTAAGGAAATTCTGTGATCTTTCTGACCATAGTAACCCCATTAATGTGAATGCATTGCAACATAGAGAAAAAGGCAAGACCGAAGTAGCCCCTGTCCACGGGGTGACTTTGGTCACAAGATTTTTTTTTAATAATTTTTCTATTTGTTGTTAAAAAAATTCTGTTTGTGTTTATTTTATACAGAAAAAGTAGACCTACAAATATATACCATAAACATTAAAATTTGTTTAAAAACAAAAAAATTGTATACAAAAAACTAAAAATGTTGACCGAAGTCACCCCGGTTGACATATATTAAAAGCTTCTACATTTTTACTCTTGTGAAATAATGAAAAAATGTAGCCTTTACCAGTGGCAAGTCTGCCAGCCAATTTATTTTTGCAAAGTTGTAGGTTTTGAAATCTATTGGCCGAATATTGTGTTTCAAATTACAACTTATATAATTCAATTCCATTCTTGAGCTATGCAAGTCATTAGGTAATATTTATTACATCATTTATACAAAAATGATATGCTGGGGGGCCGGTGTACTAACACCATAATGAAAATACCAATACAAAAAGGGTGCTACAAAAAGAGAAATTCAAAGATAAGACTGGAAACTACAGAGAAGTTAAGAATACAATAAAAATATGTAAAAGAGTAAGTTTATACATCTTGGTTCAACAGCTATTAAAAACAATATATCGATTCATGGCTCATGAAGCAGCCATATTAAATCAGTACACAGCTTTAAAGTACATTAAATTTGAATGGGTGAAAATGAAGTCTTAGTGCAAATTGATTTTAGTGAAAATTATTCTTTTAAGTATGCCGAGGAAATACAGAGTTTTCACTTTGGAGGGAGTAGAAAACAAGCATCCCTTCACACCTCTTCCATTATTTTTAAAGAAAGCCTATATGACAACTTAAAGTACAAATCTGTTTGCACCTTTTCTGAAAGCTTAAAACATGACTCCCCAGCTATATTAGCTCACATGGAACCAGTGTTTAAAATTATAAAGAGTATCAAACCTAACGTGAAAGCTTTACATATAGTTTCAGACAGCCCTATCAGTCAATACCGCAATAAGCTTATGTTTTTTATTTTTGGCAACTTACTCACAAACTATTTTTCAGAAATGCAACTAGCCACATGAAACTATCTTGAAGCTGCCCATGGGAAGGGCACAGCTGACGGAATAGGGGGAACCATAAAACGTACTGCTGATAGGCTAGTAAATGAAGGAAAAGACAGGTGCACGTTTGAGAGCCTGATCACAGCCTTAAAAGAAAATATAAGAAGCATTGACATAGAGGTGGTTACTGAAAATGACATCAATGAAGTAAGGAAACATATTGATTTTGATAAAGTGATACTTTTCAAAGGAACTATGAAAGTTCATCAAGTTGTTCATGTTCTTAAACCGAAGAAACCAACAGTTCTTTGGATGAAAACTTTGAGCTGTTTTAAATGCTTGACAAAAAAACAGAATTTGCTAGATGCTGAAAATGAACTTAACTGTCAACATTTTAAACTTGGTCAAGTTAACTATTTTAAAGATGTACAGAAGATGGCCAATACCATTGTTGATGAATACCATTGTGACAGAGAACAAAATAGAAACAAATCTATAGATCGTGACAAAATTGAAGAAAAAGAAGTTGCAGTAAAAGATAAAGGAAAAACGTGACAGTTATTTCAAAACCCACAAATATTCATTGGATTGATATTCAAGAAGGCTTTTTTGTATTAGTTAACGTGAATTCTCCGAGTAAAGTTCAAATCCAGTACAAGTATGTGTGTATTGTTCAACGTAAAAATGATGAAGATGGTGAAATTGCAGTTCAAGGACTACGTCTTAATGTAATATACTATACATTATTTATTAAGTAGGGGAAAAATCTCTTTTGAAATCTAAAGAATATGGTAAGAAGGCGTATTCTAAACTTTAGTAATTTAGCCTAGAAGACGAAAACGCAAAATATGTTTCCAAAACATGCAGAAAATGAGGCCTAATTTTATCTAAAATAAAATTCACAAATTATAAAATGCTTAGGGTATTACAGTTTCGGCGTAAATTTACTATTCGACCCTCGGCTGAAAAAAAAATAGCCTGAAGAAGGATATTTTCTTACTTTAGCAAATAACACTTTACCGCATTGGCACAGGGGGTCATTCACTCAAAATTCAAATAGCAATTTACCATGATAGCACATTACGCATTTACAACAGGTTGCACGAATACCCCTAATAAGAGTGCATATTACAAATTTTTATATAAATTTTGATTTTTTGCAAAAAATTTAGTTTTGTAAAATTTTTATGGGAAACGTTGATTTTAATTTCTTGAAAATAAAATATAAACAAACATGTTTTTCTACACCTTGCAGCATAATACATACCTAACGTGCTATTTTTTAAAGTTACTGAATTTATTTCGAAAAATTATTGGTTTCTTAATTATAGTGAATTAAAAAGTGTTCCGGCCCCATGTTAATTCGCGGAGCAGTGATGTCAGCGCGGCAACTGAGTCCTGCCGCCTCTTAACAATTATTTTTGTTACTGTCAGTATGTTGTCAATATTTGTTTATATATTTGGTTTATATTATCAACATAAAAATAATTTCTTTGGCATGATTTTCAACTCCATCTATCTTGACAACATATTAAAATGAGGAAGGCCAAAGCCTTTAGTAGGATTTTATCTAGGCCTAGTTATTAATTTGTGCTTTTTAAAAAGGATAAAACACCATTTATGCTTGACATTTTTTCATGAACTTTATCGAATGACTGATACACACCATACCAAATTTTAACATAGCAGTCAACCAGTTAAAAATAATTATTATCAAAAACAATAGACAATACAAATCTAACAACTTAATCTAAATATAAAGCTAACTTTGTAACTTACATTTAATTGCGGGTCCATAGTGTCAACGAAAGAAAGTAAACTTCCTCCCCTTCCCACAGTGCTTGATCTCGAATGTGGCTGAAGGAACGAAACTTCTGATTCATGTGATGTTGAAGAAGCTCCAGATATGGACATGTCAGACTTAGAGGACATGGCACTTTCTGGTCTTTTACTCCCAAATAAACTAGGACTAGAACATGCCTCAGGTGGAACAAAGGACAGATCAACTGATAACTCGTTCAGTCCTGCGCCTGGTTTTCTCATGCCCTCTTTCTCTTCGACTTGAATGTTGCTAGCTTGGCTATCCAAATATTTCTTTAAGTCTTGAGGACACTTAAAACATTTCCTAATGTGCTTTGTCATTTTATTGACATTAGCACAATACTAATTAGCATTTTATTTTTTGTTGTTGTACTCTTTTGAACAATATTTACAAACAACACCTTTGTCTTTCTCTTTAAAAAAATCCCAAGAAGGTCCTTTTTTCTTACCCATTTTCTCTTTAAATAAATACTTAAAAAATAATAAATTTCCATGTCAAATCACAATAGTCACAACACAACACAAATCTCACTCTCACATAACTGGCTTCTAACTCATAACAAAAGAGTGTTGACAACAAGCACCTGTTTCAAACTGGGGTGAAAGTTGGACTGTGGCTCACAACACACAACAAAAGATTTGGGGGTGGGTCCCGGGAGAAGGGGTTTGGGGTGCAATAAAACTAGCCAGTGATGCCACCTGGGTATGCTAAAAACTAAAAATTCCCTATGAAATAAAATCAAGACAGAACTACATCAGAACTACTATTGAATCTTACCATCCTATCCTACAGATTGAGTGTTTATTATTTTCTTAAGTTGTGTTATAAAATATTAGTTGATCATATAATAAATATTATGTTTTGTTCTTTGTAGTCCAAGTACACAGATTGTAAGTTGTTTGACTTGAACATATGTTACTTGAACATGTGTTTTTTATAATTGTTAAGAAAAATTAATTAAGTTTTGAGGAGATCTGGCTGTAACCGTGTATGTAAGAGAAGACCAATTTGCTAATATTTATTTATATTGTGTTTTTCTTTCCAGTTTAATAAAGTTGTTTTGGATGTAAATGTAAATATTATTTGTTACTCAATTATGATTAAGATGAGTACACAAAAGTAAGTTTCAAGACATTTAATGGCGACCGTGACAGGATATTTAATTAGTGTATTATAGGCAGAGTTGGGACTAACGAATAGAAAAACTAACGAATAGAGTAACTAGTTAGTTTTTTGACTAACTTATAACTCTACTCGTTAGTTTTTTTTAGCATTAACTTCTAACTGTAACTAGTTAGAAAAATGAGTAACGAATAGAAATTCTAACGAGTTAGATTTATAAGCAAAGGAATATTTTGAAAAGGACCATTTCGGTCAACAAACAGCAGAAACTCGAACAATGGGTTTGTTTAGTCGGAGTTGGCCCGTTATGATTTCTCGGAATAGCGATAACTCAAGGTTGTGTGAGGGGCTGGAAAATAAAGGACAAGGGACTAGACTCGAATGTTGAGGGGAGGGGCGGGGTTGTTAACTTTGTCACAAACAATCACGAGCACACTTTCTCTTTTTACTTTTAGATCACTCGGCGCATCAGCTATGTGTACTTTGGTTTTTGAGAGGGGTTGAGATGCACAATCAGTAGACCGGTTGTCGCCGTGGTACTAACTTACTTTTTGTACTTTCAATCTTGTACAATTAATTGCACAAGTGGTGTGGAAAGTGTTTACTGTTTTGTAGAACTGTTTGTATTGCTGGCGTGTTGTTTATAGTTTAATTGAAATTTCGTTTATATAGTTTAAAGTTTAGATAGTTATAGATTGTTTAGTAGTAGGCCTATAGTTTCATTTGTTAAAATGAATGAAGTTTTGTGGCCAAATTTGAGTAAACTGTTTACTCAAATTAACCGGGACAGCAACAGTAACAATGTTACGTTCAAGTGTCTTTTTGTTTGCGAAGAACAAGCAAGTTAAAGCATCTGTTACATCGGCTTCCAATTTAAAGGCGCAATTTAATACTTTTAAATAAATAGTTAATACTTACAACTTTATGGCGGTAGGTAACTTTACTGTTATAGAAATAGAACACGTAAATAAATGTCAAACTATTTAGTGTTGACTTTTTTTAGGACGTAGAGGGTTTGAAAAGTCTTCAAACCAATTTATAGAGATCTCTGATCTTATAAAATATTTTTTAAAGTCATGTTTCTTATATATTTATTATTATGTATTTCTAATATATTAATGGGATATGAGTAGAAATAAATTATAAAAAAATCTACATAAAGGCCATAATCTACAAAATAGGTATTTCAAAAGTACCTATTATATTTTCTTAGTTTAAAATTGTATCTAGGCCCTTTTAAATTTATATAAATTATAAATATTATATCTTTTTTAAATTATAAGTGTTTGTTTGGGAGTAAATAAGTTATTATTTTCTTATAGTAGTCTACATGTTATTTACTACTAGCCTACATAAATTAATGTTTTGCAATTTCTAGTTACCGTTGTTTGGTCTAAAAAATAATTTATATGTTACTGTACTTTGCACATTTTGTAGATTTTTCTTCTTTTTTTTTAATTTGCAAATAAAAACAAATGTTTTACCTGACACAAACATTCTAAACAATACCTGGGAAATATTTAAAATAACAACAATATGTAATTTTGTTTACTTTTTCTAGTTGAAGTAAATAAAAAACCGACTAACTTATAACTTTATTTAGTTACTTTTTTTGGAGACTAACTTCTAACTTTAATCAGTTACTTTTTTGCTGACTAACTTCTAACTTTATTCAGTTAGGATTTTTCCTGGCTAACTTATAACTCTACTCAGTTATTTTTTTGATCGACTAACTCTAACTTCTATCAGTTACTTTATTAGACTAACTTTCCCAACTCTGATTATAGGCTAGGCCTAGTTAATAACTTCAATAATGGAAGGCCTAGATAAATTGAAAAAGGAAAGAAAACAAGTAAGAAGACTCTTCACTAAGGCTTATAATGAATTAGAAGATCTTTTAAATAATGAAGAATTGCCTTTTAGTAGTAAAGAAACACATATGAAAGCAAGTTTCTCAGCCATTGAAGGCAAGATTGACAACCTAATGGTATTAGATGTGGAAATTAAGAACTTGTTGATTGTCGGAGACACTGATGATACCCAGTTGGATGTGGAATATGACAGTCAAGAGGAGTATCAAAAGAAATGGTTTTTCATAAAGGCTAAGTATGAGAAAATGTTAAATGCATCTACAAGCAGCAAAAATGGTGAGTTAGTTTCGCAGAGGCATAAACGATATTTTCACTTACCTAAGTTAGAATTACAACTCTTTGATGGAAATATAAAGAATTGGATTGGGTTTTGGGGACAATTTAAAAAGGTCCATGAAGACAAAGAAATTGAACCTGAAGATAAATTTCAATATCTAATTCAATCGATGACACCAGGTTCCTCAGCTAGGGAGATCGTAGAATCATTTCCTCCTTCTGGTGAAAATTATGTAAAGGCTATAAAGCAGTTAAAGTCCAGATTTGCCCGAGATGAGTTTTTAATAGAAGTTTATGTTAGGGAATTGCTAAATTTAGTATTGCAACAAGCAACTAAAATGAATAACATGCCACTTTCCTCTCTTTCTGATAAACTTGAAACTCAACTACGTGCCCTAGAAACCCTTGGTGTTACTTCAGACAAATATGCTGCCATGTTGTATCCATTAGTCGAGTCTGGTTTGCCAGATGAAACTCTTAAAGCCTGGGAACGTTATAGAACCTCTAATAAAATAGGCCTAAATGAATTTAAAGCTAGCACTGAGTCAGTAAACTCAAGTAATAATGTTAATTATTTACAGTTATTGTTAAATTTTTTACGTTCTGAAGTTGAGAGTGAAGAGAGGTTGACACTTGCGAGAACCAGCTTTGCAGTCGACCGAGACCTCATATCAAAGGACAACCACACTCGGAAACCAAAAGGACAGCCACGCACTCAACGTGAATTTGAAAAGGGTTTACCTACAGCGTCTACAATTCTTGCAACAGACAGCTCTGTGGCGGTGAGTAGGCCTACATGTCTATTTTGTAGCAAAGGAAATCATAGTATTCAAGATTGTGCTGGCTTGCAGAAACTTACCTTAAAAGAAAAGAGAGAGTTTATTACAAAAAAGGGAGCATGCTTTTCATGTTTAAAGATAGGCCATACTAGTAAAAAATGTAAAGTTTATGTATCGTGTGCTATTTGTAAAAGAAAACACTATAGCCTAATGTGTCCAAACTTAGATAACTTACATCAAAGTGGAGCTACTAACAAAGAAAATGTGTGCTCAATAGGAGTTAATGAAAAATCAGAGTCTTTGATCTCAAATCAAAATAAAGAAACACTACTTCAAACTTTGGTTGTAAGAACATCAGGGCCAGGCCAGAAACAATCCTTACCAGTTAGAGCACTGTTAGACTCAGGGTCACAAAGATCTTATATTTCAAAAGACTGTGTGGATCAATTACATTTGACTAAAACTGGAGAAGAAACAATCATTCATGGGTTGTTTGGAGGTATTGAAACTAAACAGACTCCACATAACCTATATCAGGTGGAAGTCAGTGATCTCAAAGGTACTGTAAGTTTTCCAGTTAATGTACTAGATCAAGAAAAGATTTGTAACTATGTGCCTAGGCTAGACAGTAGCAAATATTCATCTATTTTAAGGAGCAAGCGAATTCATCTTTCAGATGTCGGCAGAGAGACGTCAGACATAAAGTTGCTGCTCGGAGCGGATGTTTTAGGGCAATTACTTACAGGTACTCTTGAACGCCTAGATGAGTCTTTAGTTGCTGTACACACCCATCTTGGTTGGACAGTCATGGGTCAGTATAATGGAATCACTAAAAGGTCAATAACTAGCATAAGTTGTTTTGTCAAAATGGATATTTCAGACCTCTGGCGTTTGGATGTTTTAGGTATTAACGAGCCTATGGAGGCTAAATCAAAGGAGACATTGGCAGCTGATGCTATGGAACATTTTAAGAATACCGTTACTGTAAATAGTGAAAGCAGGTATGAGGTGACTCTTCCGTGGATTGAAGGCCATCCTGAACTACGCGACAACCGAGACATGGCTGAAAAGCGGTTATATTCTCTTACTAAGAAATTAGTTAAGTTAGGCAAGTTTAGTGAATATGACCAAGTGTTTGCAGAGTGGTTGAATGCTGGGATAACTGAAGAGGTAATCACAGAATCATCATCTAACATTAGGCCTAAGCATTACCTACCTCACCATGCTGTAGTTAAGGAGGCCAGTATCACGACCAAGATCCGACCAGTCTTCGATGCATCAGCTTTGGATTGTAATGGGAACTCTCTTAACTCTTGTTTGGAAAAGGGTCCTAACTTAATAGAATTGATTCCATCTCTATTTACTTGTCCATTTACTTTGATCCCTAAGCTTTTACTACAAGAAGTGTGGAAGTTGAAACTTCGCTGGGACGATGAACTACCTCACGACGTTTTACTACAGTTTGATAAGTGGATTGAGGATCTGCACTATTTGACAAGCTGTAGGATTCCACGGAGGTTTAGTGATTGTATAGGTCCAGTGCTGAACATAAGTCTCCACACGTTTGCTGATGCTAGTAAATTATCTCATGCAACATGTATTTTTATTAGAGTCAAAGTAGGAGAGAGTGTCTCAGTTCAGCTTGTTGAAGCTAAGGCTAGGTTAGCGCCAACAAAACCCATGACTATTCCACGTTTGGAGTTGATGGCAGCTCTCATAGCTTCAAGACTGTTGGTTACCGTAAAGTCAGTTCTAAAAATCCCTGATTGTAAATATTATTTTTGGACGGATTCTATGGTTGCACTAGCCTGGATTAAAACTAAAGGAAATTGGAGTACATTCGTAGGTAATAGGTGTAATGAGATTTCTCGGTTAACAAACCCTGATGACTGGTATCACGTTCCTGGAGTCTTTAACGCTGCCGATCTCCCCTCCCGAGGATGTAGTGGTAGACACTTAGCAGCTAGTAAGTGGTGGAAAGGCCCTGATTGGTTAAAAGATTCTGAAGATCAGTGGCCAACAAGTGAAATAACGATTCAGGAAGAAGAAGTTAATCAAGAAAGAAGAAAATCTGTTGTTACATCGGTTTCAGTAGAAGAGCCTAAATTCACGGAACAATTAAATAATGTTAACCAGTATACAAAAACTGTCAGAGTTATTGGATGGATTTTTCGTTTTTGTAATAACACAAAAGGGAACAAGACTAATGGCGAGTTAAATGGATCCGAAGTAAAAAATGCAGAAACCAAACTTCTACGATGTATACAAAGTGAATCATTTAAGGAGCTGACATTGAAGAACATTAAAATGCAGATTTTTACTGATGAAAATAACTTGTTGAGAGTAAAATCAAAGTTGACCCTCATGGACGATGTTGAAGATTTTAAGTATCCTATTTTACTACCATCAAACCATCGAATGGTTGTAAAGCTCATAATTGAAAAACATAGTCTCCATTTCCATGCGGGCATCAACACCCTAGTTTCAATTCTGAGGCAAAACTTTTGGATATTAAAGTGTCGAAACACTGTCAAAAAGATTGTATCAAGATGTAGTATTTGCAAGCGACACAAAGTTAAACCTCTTCAGACACCACCACCTCCACTTCCACTGGCAAGAGTTAATGATTCAAAAGCTTTTGAGACAACTGGTGTGGACATCGCTGGGCCTCTGTATTTGAAAGAAGGTATAAAAGCATATATTGTATTATTTACCTGTGCAGTGTATAGAGCAATACATCTTGAACTTATTGTTTCACTCTCTACAGAAGCTTTTCTCTCTGCCCTTCGTAGATTCATAGCGAGAAGAGGTCGACCTACTACAATATATTCAGACAATGGTAGGAACTTTTTAGGAACTAGTAATCTATTGAAAAAACTGAACTGGGAAGAAATAGTGAAGGTTACAACTGTGCAAAGGATTCATTGGATATTCAATCCTCCTTCAGCAGCTTGGTGGGGCGGCTGGTGGGAACGGCTCATCGGAATGGTAAAGGAAATTCTTAGACGAAATTTAGGAAATTCGTCAGTCACATATGAGGAACTGTCAACTATTTTATGCGATTGTGAAGCAACAGTGAATTCAAGACCTTTGACTTATCTCTCAAATGATGATGACTGTTTACAACCATTAACGCCTGCTTTATTTTTACAACCGATGACAACTACTGAGGTGCCTGACTTAGACAAAATTGAAGCATCGAGCTTGAATAAGAGAGTGCGCTATGTGAATAAGTTAAGGAAATCACTAAGAGATAGATTTAAAAGGGAATATTTGGCTACACTTGTTCATCATGGTAAGAATCTGAAATGTAGGCAAGCCGTAGTTGGTGAAATAGTATTAATCGGAGATGATAATGTAAAGCGAATAAGATGGCCCTTAGGATTAATACAAGAAGTTTATCCAGGAAAAGATGATATTTCAAGAGTAGCAAAAGTGAAAACAGCAAACGGTGTGTTGATTAGACCACTTCAGAGACTGTATCCGTTGGAAATATTTGCTAATGAAGAAATGTCTATAACTAATAAGAATAAAGAAGTAAACAATAAAGAAAAAGTGACTGTTGAAAAGAAGACTAGAAGCGGAAGACAAGTGAAAGTACCCCAGAAACTTACTCTTTTTTCAAATCTTTAAAATTTTCTAATTGTAGAGTTATCAAATTTTAAAGGGGGGGAGGA
>JAGFPH010006963.1:31524-47919 GCA_018207615.1 Philaenus spumarius | reverse complement strand
TTCCTCTTCTCCAAGCCGTATCATATGCCTTTTCAAGATCGAAAAACACTGCAACAAGTGTCAGTCGAAGAAGGAAGGCATTTTGAATGGCCGACTCTAACAAAACCAGCTGATCGATAGATGATCTTCCCTGTCGGAAACCACACTGTTCTTTACAGATCAGTTGGTTACTTTCAAGGTACCATACAAGCCGCCGATTGACCATCTTCTCCACCAGTTTACATAGAACGCTGGTGAGAGAGATAGGACGATAACTACTTGGATCAGTTTTGTCTTTCCCTGGTTTTAATAGAGGAATTACTATGGCCTCCAACCAAGAATCAGGAAAGATATGCTCATCCCATATACGATTGTATATTTGGAGAAGAGCTGTTATACCCGACACTGGAAGGTGTTTAATCATAGAATATACGATACTATCGGGTCCGGGGGCTTAATCCGTAACCAACAATAAGGCAGATTCCAGTTCATCCATTGTAAATGGGTTATTCAACGGAGAATCCTATGATATGCCGATGGTGAATGGCATGGCCTCTTGAGCAGTTTTGTAAGTCCGAAAAGCATCATAATACACGGCAGTTGAAGAGAACCTAGAAAAGGATGAGCCCAAAATCCCATCCTGCTGCATCAGTCCAACCAAAGGAGCAGAGGAAACATGGCCACACACAGAACGTAACTTCTTCCACACTGTTGATGTGGGAGTCGTTCTGGTTATTGTACCGATATATTGGGTCCAAGAGTCTTTCATGCTCTGCCTGAATACTCTGCGAGCTTTGGCACGCAAGATTTTATAATTTTCCAGATTTTCTCCCGTCGGTATTCGATTAAAGGTTCTTAATGCTTTTCTTCGTAAACGCAGAGCTTCTTTACATTCATCGTTCCACCAAGGAACTGGTGGATGTTTTGGTCGTGTTGAAGTTTTTGGTATGTTATGTTCTGCTGCTGAAATAATGTAATCTGTAAACATATCAACTGTTTCATTTATAGAATTGTGTTGATTATTTTCTGGCAATGCGAATTGATTTGTAAAATCATTCCATAAGGCTTTATTTATTATCCACCGAGGTGTTCGGTTGTTCAGAAAAGAGGAGTCACTAAAGGAAATTTTTATAGGGGCATGGTCGTTGCTATACAAATCTGCCATCACTGTCCACTCAAATCTTGCAGCTAGCGAAGGACTTACAGAATGACAAGTCTACGACCGTCCAACCTCCTGTCGAAGCTGCTAAGTGTGTTAGCGATCCGTCATTAAGTAAACAAATCTAAATCAGATCGAATCCTCTCAACGCAAATACCCCTTGGGCCGCAGGTTGAGGATCCCAAGAATAATGATGTGCGTTGAAATCAATCGCCAAGTAGCAGAATCGGAGCAGGTAATTGATATATTAAGTCGATCAAGTCGTTTGATTGGACGGTATAGCTTGGTGGCAGATATAGGCTGCATATTGTTAGTTTTATGGGAACAGCGACTCGAATTGCTACTGCTTGTAATGGTGTATCCAGATTTACGGGAACACCATCCACAGAGTTGTGAGCAAGTATGGCTCTACCACCTCTTGCTCTCTCCTCTGTAACAAAATCTGACCTGAAGACGAAATACCCTCTTAAATGTACAGAATGGTTATTATGGAGATGTGTCTCCTGGAGACAAACAAATAGAGGAGACGTGTCTCGCACAAGAACTTTCAGATCTTCCATGTGACTTTTAACACCATTTAAATTCCACTGAACCACATTCATATTAGGGATCGTGGACATAGATAATGAATGAATAAATATATTTCAACTGAACATAGTATATTTTTGAGATAAATATAATAATATTCAAATTAAAATAAATGAAAATTAGAAGGGACATGATTCCTTTGTAAACTTTTCGTTTTCCTGTCCAGTAGTGACAGGAAGGTTTTTTTGTTGTGTGTCCTTGTCCACTTCCATATTTCCTTCACTCATCTTGGAAGATGTTGAGGGTGGAGAAGGAC
This sequence comes from Philaenus spumarius, assembly GCA_018207615.1. Classification (NCBI taxonomy): domain Eukaryota; kingdom Metazoa; phylum Arthropoda; class Insecta; order Hemiptera; family Aphrophoridae; genus Philaenus; species Philaenus spumarius. The sequence goes on along the minus strand of JAGFPH010006963.1, from coordinate 45,937 downwards.
AGGGATCGGGTTTTTTAGGAAGATTTGTAGGGGAACCTCCTTTTTCGTTTTCTTTTTTACTACTTTATGTAATTTTTGTATTTTTACTCTTCATAGCAACAGGTTTCTTCCCTGGAACGGGTCAAGAACTTCTTCCTGTTACTACAGATGGACAAGTATAAGATCTTTTTTTAAAATTGTTTTACCCCAGTTATTGGGGTAATTTTCTTTTTTAATATAGTTTTCCCCCGAGTTCCAGTTCTCAGATCAAGAGCAGGGATAGATGGTTCTATTTCTGCTTGTGATACCGAGAAACTAGAGGACGGAAGAACGGAATTTAATCAACTAAAGCAGAAACGGGAGCGGAAGGAGACATTTTAGAGAATAGAGCAACTAGCTGAGCGACTTGGTCAGTTAAGATTTTGACAGTCTTAGCCAATTCTCCACAATTTGCGCATGGAGTGTTGCTCTTGTTTGAAACCACTGCAGCAAATGATTTACCTTCTAGAGCAGGCCTAGAGGTTTTATATAATTTTTTTGCGGCATTAAAAGATATTTTATCCTTAGCCATAATAGTAAGGACGGCTTTTTCTTCTTTAAACTTTTCACAGTTAAAAAACCGTGCAGAATGGTCGCCACCGCAGTTGGGACACTTGGCGTCATCATTGCAGCCCTCACTATTATGACTTTTTTTGCCGCATTGATCGCATATTTCTTGCTTTGTGCATGTAGAACTCACGTGTCCAAACCCTTGACACCTAAAACAACGTCGAGGGTTTGGGACGTAAGGTCTGACAGAAAGACAATAAAAACCAGCGTAGATATGCTCTGGCAGTGTGGGTGTGGCAAATGTAAGAATTAAAGAAGCCGTGGCTTTTTTCTCACCATTTCACCATTTTCACTGCGCATTATGCGAGTGATTTCTAGAACTGACTGGCTAGCTAATTTGCTTTTTATTTCCTCCAAACTAATGGGGATCAAATCTCTACATGTAATGACACCTTTTGAATAATTCAAGGATCTGTGAGGTTCTACAGATACCTTGACTTTGTCATAGAAGGAAGTCATCTTTAACAGCGACAAACTTTGTTTCCCGCTGTTAGTTTCAACTAAAATTGTGCCATTCTGTAATTTCCTAATGGAAAGTACAGGGCCCGCTGTTCCAGTAATTGCCTTGTTGATTACAAAGGGTGATACCTTTGATAGATCAGAATCTTTTTCCGAGTTTGTAAAAACTAAAAATTTGGGAGCTGGCAACTCAGATGGTTGTTGAGCAGCCCTCTCCTTTGTCTTTTGTTAACAATTCTTTGTTAACAGACTCATCAGACGAATCTGAATGATGTCTCTTTGTTCCTAAATCTTTGACGGTTTTTTGTACCATGTGTTTTTTTTTGTCCAGCGCATCGTGTTAGGCGGAATCGGGCAAACTCGGTAAGGGCTTGCCCATCAGATCACATTGCGATCACTTCCGAACCCCCAGTTCCGTGAGGATCCCGAGCAATTTTTTTGCCAGTCTGGATGGACATCAGTCTGGAACCCGAAACTACTGTGAGGAAGAATCCGACTTTCTTCAACACAGCGAACACTTCCTGACCAAGAACCGAAGTGGCTGGCCCCAGAACAGAAACCACGCACACGTCTCGGCAGAGCAAGCTCACATCAGCACATCAGCCTTACCAAACCAGAGGTTGTCAAGACTCTGGCAGGTTTAGCACTCCCAACCCGCAATGGCTCTGCACAGTCAAAATTCCTAAAGGAAGGTGAGAATTGGAATATTGTATTGTTTAATGTGTGTGTTTATGTGATTGGATGGATGTTTTGTAAGTGTTGAATGTGTTGGGCGTTGTTACTCAGGTACCGCGAGGGACGCCAAACCCCTTGTGCGGGGGGGGGGGGGGGGGGGGGCTATTCGAAATATTAAACTTCCGGTAGATATCGGTGACTTTATCATGTCTCATATGACTTTGCAAAGGTTAGATCCACATACAAGACAATTTTTTTAAAGACAATTAGACCAATCAAAATTTCCAACACTTGCTAATGTTCTGACATTTTTACAATACCATTTAAGTCTGAAGCTTCAATTAAGACACCTGTTTGGAAGTCCTATGGTAATTCAAAATTATCTACAGAAAACAAATCCGCTGGGTTCAACTCTTCACCTCGTGCATTTGTTGCTAGCCGATCTTCTAAATTGTGTTCTTACTGTCAAAAGGATCATTGCATATATGTTTGTGGAAACTTTATAAAGTTAACGCAATGATAAATTCAATTGGATAAAAGGCAAAGCTGCATGCCTAAATTGTCTTAGATTTCAGCATAAGGCACCTACATGCACTTCAAAGAATCGCTGCCATAAATGTGGGAAACCTCAACATACTTAACTTCACTTAGGCTAACAACAGACGAGACACCGGTGTACGGTACACTAGTGTACGGGACACTAAATGTACTATCAATTAAATGTGTGTCAACAGATGAGACACTGAGTAGCGCGCTACCAGATTCTGTGGCTCTACGGTGTCTCTCCCTGCGAGAAACTGGGACACCCGGAAAGTGTCCCGTACACCGGTGTCTCGTCTGTTGTTAGCCTTAGACTCGTATAATCCTCAAACAAGATCAAATGCATCAACACCAGAACATAACCTGAAGGTTCCAGTATAGTCTCCACCTCAGCTACTGTGATTACAATCTTCGTTGCTTGGTACCGTACAGCTTTGTATCCAAACCACTCATGGTACGTTTCATACTGTACGTGGCTTGATCGATCCTGATTCACAGGCTTCATTCATAACAGAGCGATGTGTAAAACGCCTAGCACTAACTCGAAACCGTATCCAGCAAGCTATAATTCTATCTGAAATAACGCATTCACTTCCTAATGGGTACCTGGACAATCAAGTCAAACAGTACTTCACAAACTTCAACTTAGCCGATCCTGACTATCACTCTCCTGGTGCAATTGATATTCTGCTTGGTTGTGATTTATATGAAGACATCTTTACTGGTAATTGCATTTGACAGCAAATTTGGTTGGGTACTGTTTACAATAAAAAAAATATTATTAAATTTATTAAAAAAAAGGTCATGTGATTTTGACAAATTTAAAAAAATACTCAATAATTAATAAAAAACGATAAAATGTAAGTATCTGATTCAAAGTACAATTTACGTTACCAAATTGTCTTCTTATTGTCAATTACAACACTCACCTTCTCTAATATACAATATCACATATCTAATTTCAGCTGTGTTTGTTTGTTTATTTCATTTTACCTACTTACCTACATTTCATCTTTCTAGGTCATAGATGTTCATTCTTTGGTCACCCTTTCTTGACCATTTACTCTGTAGCCTACAGTAGAATGACATCATTTTTGTTTTAGCCTAGTTTGCTGATTTAACAAAATAATTTGCCCTTGTTTCAAAAACCTTGAGGGTGGTACGTTTTGGCTAAGTCAGTACTGTATAGGAGAAAAATCATGGTATAAAAATAATCAGTCAGTGCAACGAAAAATTTAAAAATTTACTGACATGTTTTTTATGAATGTATACATGACAAATCATCATATACCAATACGTATTTAAAATTTACAAAACTTACTTAAATAAAGACACAATTTGGTTATACTTGATTATAAAAAATATTAAACTATAGGCAGATCAAAAAGAGATTGTACTTCTATAAAATAGTTGTTTAGACCCTATCTTACACAACTAAACAAAGTCCCAAAAGTTCAAAATTCTTCTAATTTTAATATGTTCTTAGTCTAAATACTTGTGCAATTTGTCAATCCAGTGTCTTGAACATTTTGTTACTTATTAATTCACTTTTTAATACTGTTTTAGCAGGCACATGTTAACCATCCATCACCTTAAATTTTGTAATTCTCCTTTCAAAGAAACACTCCTTAATACATTAATATACTAATATATCAATTTAATATATCACCTTTCCACCAATGATTACTCTGAAATTTCTGGATTATTCTTAAAAAAAATTCACTTCATTGCAATGACAAATCATTTCACCATCTTGCTACTTCTTTCTTTTCCAGGAGGAAATACCACAAAGCACTTGTGACGATGTTGCCAACCTGCTCTTTTAACAAATTCATTCCTCTTTGTCCCTCTAACTGATACATACCACTGATGTTAATATGTGCAAACTTTTTATATTGATTAAATAAAATATTATTTTAATTATGTTCTGTTTAGTATTGTTGTCACTCATTGTATTATATTTTCTTTCTTACACTGTTTATATATCACTTTTCTGTATCAAATCACTTTCACAGTTTATACTGTATGTATGTGATGCATTATGTTATATAAAATTGAGAACGTAACATTCAAACAGTGCTTTGTCCACAAATTTCAGAAATTCAGTTATTAACATATTCTTATTCCTCTCTCCTCTGCGTCATCTTCAAATGAATATAATCCTCAATTCAGTCAAAACATGCTTTTTCCCTTTAAAAAATATTGTTGAAAACTTGGGTTTCAATTAAAGTGAGTTTTCTCCATGGGCCATGTTCAGTCAATCTGTGCTTAGTCCAACTGACCAATAGGATTGCTTGTTTTTGGTCAGGTGACTTTGTTTTGTTATTCATTGCCTAACCTCACTTTTCAGTGTTTGTTAGTTCTGTGGGAATGTTTCTTGTGCTCACTTTTTACAGTTAGTTGTTGTTTACTACTATTATTTAATAGTCAGTATTGTCAAATATAATTTAAAATGAACGAAGATGCTGATGGTATGGGGGACTACAACGTTGGAAGCAGGAAAAAACGAATAACTGGCGGTAAACGAGCTACATTAAAAACACAAAGGCACAGTGCTCCCAAAAGACCCCTAACTTTTGAACCTTGCAAACATAATAATGATAGGTTTTCTTGTGTTAAGTTCAGCCCTAGGGACTTGAAAGTCTTTAGAACACATTTTTTTGAAAAGCCAGATAAGGCTAGACAAGACAGCATTATTTCTACTCTTATTAAGACATGTCCAATCAAATGTCGTAGGCCTAGGTCAGTTGATGGAAATAGATGTCAAAAGCCTGGTGGAGAGCATGATTTCTTTGCTACATACTATTCACCAACAAGAGACGCAAGCAAAATCCTAGTTTGCCAGAATTTTTTTCTCTCCGTAGTGACTGGAGTTGGTCATACTAGGTTAAAAAATATCACTCGAAAAGTAAATGCTAGCAAACCGATAGAAGATAAAAGAGGGGACGATAGGAAAAGCCACTTAACTTTATCAAAAAAAGGAAATCTAATGGAATTCATCAAAAAACTCCGAGGCACAGAATCACACTAAACAGACAAAAGTCCTGAAGAATTTATTTAAGCTGTGATCTTTCTATCAAGAAACTATGTGATATGTATAATGATGCTGCTTCTGAGGATATGAAAGTTAGTCCAGCAATGTTTAGAAGAATTTTCGTACAAGAATTCAACATTGGATTTAGATCGCCAGCCAATGACGCTTGCAGTACATGCTGTTTGCTCATAGAAAAAATGAAAAAAACAACCTGGATCAATGAAAAAATGAGATACATGGTTGAAAAGAGGATTCATAAAAAAACAGCTCAAGCGTTCTATGACTTATTAAAAACCAATGTTGAAGGCGCTCTCTCTCTCTCTGGCTTTTGATCTTTAGCAGATTCAGCCTCTTCCGAAAACACCAATACAAGAGGCCTTTTATGCCAGGCAAATCAATTTATACAATTTATGTATAACTGACTTGCAAACTAAAGATCCATATTTCTATTTTTGGAGTGAAGACCAGGCAGGGAAGGGAAGCCTAGAAATTTCTTCTGCTTTACTAAATCATCTTTGTGCACTTAATTTTGAGGGCAAAAAGATTTTACGCCTCTTTTGTGATGGATGCACTTCCCAAAACAAGGACAATATTGTTTTGAGAAGTCTTGTACATTTCTTAGAAACTAAAGAAAACCCCTATTGAAGAGGTTTGGGTTTATTTTCCAGTTCGGGGTCATAGCTTTCTTCCAGCAGACAGAGTATTTGGGAGGTGTGGAAAACTCCTAAGAAAACATCCAATGGTTTTAAAATTGGAGGAATATTTCGAATCCTACAAAACAATTGGACAGATTAAATATCTCGGAAAAGATTGGCAACTCTTCAATACAAAGGACCTTAGTAAGTACTATAAAGATATTGATTCTATTAATCAGATGAAAAGAATTCATATAAAAAAGAAGGAAGAAGGAGATTTAATTGAAAGAAAAGTAAAAGACAAACCGGTCTTCGAACAAGTGGGGAAACTTAACAATAGCAAGAAACATGTTATAGTTAAAGGTATGACGAACTACAGATTTGAAAACGAACATTTTGTTTCATTAAGGCGAGCAAGTAACGTTCAGTTCGACAAAATCCAATTAGAAAATGTGCCAATAGGCCATGTTATTAGTAAAGAGAAAAAAAGTGATGTCAATAAACTCCTTATCAAGATGTTCAATGAAAAGTGGGCTGATGAGCCATTAGCTGATGACCGCCTTAAATGGTACAAAAACATTATTTTTAATGTACCTACAACCGATGTGGAAGTTCCAGAAGAAGAATGTGATTGTTTGTAACTTGAAAGGTGTGATCTACACCTTTAAGACAGTTCAGTACTCTTAGTTTAGTAAGGTAGTAATTACTTTTGATTGCATTTAACAATATTTTATGTTAATTTGTGACCTAATAAAAATGTTTGTTCAAAATAAGCTTTGTCCATCACTAATTCATGCAAAGTCTGCTTTGTCCAATTTACCAGCTAATATTTATAATACTTATTGCACTTAACTATTTAAACAATATGTCTCATTGTAAAAATATGTTTTTAAACTATATAACAGTATTTTTCGTAACAAAAAATAAATTTGTTGTTTTATTACATTCAATATTGTTGATTTCTGAAAAGTACATTCACCCGGACAAAACACTGTTTGACTGTTACCTCCGCAATTTATATCTAATTTACAATTTTGTTTATTAAATTTGTTTCTGCCTTTTGATTATTAAATGACTGTTATTACTTTACTTTGTTTATTTATTTCCTTTGCGTCTATTTTTATATATATATTAAAATTTTTGCGTCTTATATTTTTATATGCATATATGATGCTTACTGGATCTTTTATTTTAACCAAGTTATTTTCTCGTCTGCATTGGCCATGTATGTTACAAGATATAATACTACTTTACCGTTCAAGGACAATCCTAAATTACTTGGCGAATCTTCTAATTTAGCCTTTACTCGCTTTAAACATCTAGAACGAAAATTTCAGCTGGATCCAGAATTAAAAGATGTTTATAAAAATTTGATTCACGAGTATGAAGAACTTGGTCACATGCAACGAACAAATCACCAACAAGATTTACATTATGTCATACCACACCATGCTGTTTTCAAAGAAAGTAGTTCTACCACAAAGCTACGTGTGGTGTTTGATGCCTCAGCCAAGACGTCTAATGGTGTTTCTCTAGATGATATTTTGTACTCAGGCCCTAATCTGCAACGCAATATCACTGAAATGATATTTCAATTTCGCTTTCATAAAGTAGTTATTATAGCGGACATTTGTAAAATGATCCGTCAAATTTTAGTTGATGATGAACATCAATTGTATCAACAAATACTCTAGTGTGATTCTCCCGAATTACCTGTTCAATTATATACATTAAAAACGGTCACTTATGGCATGATTTGCTCTCCTTATCAAGCAATTCGAACTCTACAACAATTAGCTAAAGATGAAGGCCATAATTTTCCTCTTACTGCCCAATCTCTTTCCACGGACACTTATGTGGATGACATCGTAACAGGTACAACTTCAGTCGACAAGGCTATCCGACTTCAACAACAACTTACATCTCTATTGAAAGCTGGCGGCTTCAAACTTTGTAAGTGGGCCAGTAATGATCCTTCTGCTTTAATAAACGTCAATCAAGACTTTTATGAGACACCACTTCGCTTGGAAGATTATCAACAAACTCTTAAAATTCTGGGAGCCCAATGGCAATCTGGCCAACTCACCTTTACTTATCATGTAAACAACCAAACGTTTGTATCTACTAAACGTGGCATACTATCTCTTATTGCTCAAATTTTTGATCCTATGGGTTGGTAACGCCATTGGTATTATGGGCCAAGGCCCTAATTCAAGATTAGTGGACCATAGGGTTGAAATGGGATGAACCCATTCCTCCCACATTAGAGTCTCGGTGCTATACCTTTTTTCAAGAACTGCCTTTAATTGAATAAGTTTTAATAGCTCGTTATGTACTTGGCCCAAAACCAAGTCTGCAATTACATTGGTTCTGTGATGCGTCAGAGAGAGGATTCGCAGCAGTTATTTATCTGAGGGTGGAAATTGACCAGAACCCTAACACTTGTCATTTACTACTAGCAAAATCTAAAGTGGCTCCTACCAAAAAATTGTCAGTTCCACGTCTTGAGCTATGTGCAGCTCACCTACTCGCCAAATTATTAAACTTTGCTCAGCAACAACTACTTAGCAGCCCAGTTGATAAATTGCCTGTATATGCTTGGACCGATTCTGCTGTAACACTCAGCTGGCTTCACACATCGTCACGTCTGTTGAAGACCTTCATAGGTAACAGAGTTGCAGATATTGGTCGACTCACTGATATTTCCTGGTGGCAACATACTCCAGGATGCTCAAATCCCGCTGACTGTGCTTCGCGTGGAATACTTCCTTCTCAATTACTTCAACATCCACTATGGTGGACAGGACCAGAATGGTTAGTTCAAACACAGTCTAACTAACTGGCCTCTTAAAAATATTTCTGACTCTACTTCAGAGCCAACTTGAACAACGTCATGTAACTGTTGTGTACTCCGCTGTTGCTCAAATTGAAACAGCCGTAATAGATTTTAAAATATTTTCAAACTACAACAGACTACTGCGAGTAGTCACTTGGTGTCTTCGTTTTGTTAACAATTGTCGAAACCCACATCAATCTTCAAAACTAGCATTACAGGCCACTGAACTAGAAAGTAGACTACATTTCTGCTGTAAAATAGTGCAACAAGAATGCTTCGCAATGTTAAAAGGGCAACTCACAAGTTCAAAGAATGCGTCTGCATTCCAACAATTGAATCCTTTCTTGGACACTCATGGTATTATTAGGATGGGTGGTCGCCTTACTAATACCGACATATCATATACTTCAAAACATCCAATATTATTACCTTAGACTCTTCACTTTACTGATTTGCTCATTGATCACTTTCACATTGATAACCTACACATTGGTCCTCGTGCTCTGCAAGCGATACTTTCCAGGCAATTCTGGATTTTGTCTGCATGTCAAGCAATTAGGAAACGTCTTCATCGTTGTGTGCGTTGCATTCGCTTCAACCCAACAGTTTATCAGCCTCAAATGGCAACATTACCTCGATCAAGAGTAACCATATGAAGACCTTTTTTTGAATTCTGGAGTTGATTTATGAGGTCCATATACCATCAAATCTTTACATAAATACATTAAATTGAAGCCTGTGTTCACTTGACCGTTTTTAAACATGAGCTCATGTTTAAACAAACAAGCTCTAGTAGACATGGTTTTCTGGATGTAAGTGTTGCTTAACCCTTAATAAGGCGCACGGCGTACAAAGCTCCATAACAAAAACTATTTGGAATGTGCCGGATGACCCGCTTCTACCTCACAACTAACCTCCCACCCTATCTATTCCCCATTACCCCTCTACTGGCTGCCGGCGGAAAAAACCAGTTTGCTGCTGAGCTCCGAATCGTCCAGACGTTTTCTAAGTCCGTGTCGTCTTTTGTACGCCGTATAAGTCTTAGTGCGGACTTTTGTACGCGCCCTTTATTGGAACATTTGTTTTACAAAACTGTTATTTTTCTAATTGTGTTTTGACAAATAAAAATAATTTAGTGCTTCTGTATAAAGTGTAAATATAATAAAAATAATTTTTGCCCTAAATTAGAAATTTTTTTTTACAAAACTGTTTTGTTTTTTGTGTGTCTTGACAAATCAATTTAATTTAGTGCTTCTGTATAGAGTAAATATAATATTAAATATTTTGTTTGGTTCGGCTAGCCTTTTTTAGTAATTTGTGTACAATGGATAGTGAAGAAAGACGTTTACACAGTCTCTACTGAAGAGTGTTGAAAAAGAAATACAGGAAGAAGAAACTATTTAAATTCTGCGTAAACAATTATTTGCAGATTGCGAAGAACGTATAAATTACAGTGAAGAGCCAATAGAACGTGAAGGTTCTGATCAATCGGAAGATGAACTGGAACAGAGTGTGCATAATACTGACTCAGAAATGTCGGCGGAAGAAGAGGGAGGTGGCGAGAAATAAACCGAAACGTCATTTTGGAAAAGATAAAAAACTGAGTGGAACGTGCATATGAACTGTGCCAGTCTGTGACAAAATTAGGAAAGCGTACTGGGTAACCAAAAGACGGCACATGTCAACCTACTATCAAAAGTTACTTTAAAAAGAGATACACAAAATATTTAAATAATTATGTTATTTGCTCACCTTAATTGACGAACCTGAAACCTTGAATCATCCATTCACAATGGTATAACAAAGAAAACTCCTTAGAAGGTTTAATAAACAATTTTGTTTATTGTAAAAAAAAATAATATGCCCTTAAGAAAATTACAAAAGATTTATGCGCCCTTAATGAAAGTTTACAATTTAATTATATATCTTTATTAAAACAAAATAAACAAACCCTTCCCTTAAATTTAATTATTAACAATCCCACCCAATTATTTCAAAAAAAGTTTTTTTTATACAGAAAAATATATCAATACATAGTTGCACAAAGTTAGGTGTTGTGTATCATAACAACAGAATAAATTGTTTAACAAGAATGGTAGAATTTACCTATGTAAATGCACTTAACCTAACATTTGTATGTATATGAAATTAAATCTATCTATTATATTATATTTTATAGTTGGCCAACTTAACTTAAGGTTTTAGAAAAATATTAAAGTAAAAGGTGAAAGAATATATATATATATATGTGTGTGACGTCACTAAAGGAATTTGGATGAAACCCTGGGGGTTTGGATTAATCTAAACTTTGCTAGCATCGCCTCCCAATTTTTTTGTTAAAAGAAAATTTTCAAAAAAAGGTTTTTTATATATCTATACATATAGCCTTAAAAAAAAGATCAACTCAACCTCATAACAAATCACATAAAACAAATCACTTTTGATGAAACAGAATTACTTTGTAGACTTATAAGGTTATTTAAAGTTGGCGGTGATACATAAATATATATTATAACTGTAGAGTACTTAAAGAAATGTAGAGTTTAAAGTTGAAAAGACCATGAAGCAGAATTAAATGTAGATTTGAGTCAGGCACAAAGTTGGATTAGGCCTGGAGTTGAAATAGTCCTAGTTGTAATAATCCTCTACTTGAAATAGGCCATTAGTTGAAATAATCCTTTACTTGAAATAGGCCATTAGTTGAAATAGGCCATTAGTTGAAATAATCCTTTACTTGAACCAGTGTATAACACTAAAAGGTCCAAAAGAAAAAAACAAGGAGCATTAGATGTATGCTTAAAATATGTAAAACAATCATTATACAAGTTTCACTTGGTCATTCTATAATGCAGGCATTAAAATTATTCATGTTCAAACACATGTTATACATGCATGGCACATGTTAAATTACTTTCTAGTATAGTTTCCAGTATCAGATTTAAGTCCTTTTTAAACAATTAACTGACTGTAGGTTGAATGGAAAATTACTACAGTGCTTATTAAAGTTAATTTTCAGAATTTCAATTAATTATAATTAGGCTATAACATAGGCTATGAAATTGTAATTTAGCAGTCAAGTTTTTTACAATGGTAAATAGATTTGAAAAATATACAGAATTAATTTATTATTGCCAGTAGGCTCTTATAATAAAATGAATTTAATATTGAAAGAAATACATATTTATTCCTACAGCATATTTGAGTTATTTCAAGAGTTCTGGTAAGCAACAGGTTTGAAATACAATTTAGTGAGGTTAAATAGTAGAGTTACCTGGTAAGCGGAGATTGGCTCTAAAACATAATTAAAGTAACTTGTCCAAAGAAGACAAAAGAGTAAAGTTTAATTATTTACAAACTGAAATTAAACTAAGCTTAACACATGGTTTGTGGTCTTCCAATGTGAAGCTTGAAACGAGTTGCAGAATAATTACAGAATGAAGTTACTAGTCATGATCTCTTGAACAGAAAAACGATCAGCTGTCGCCACAGCCTTTCGTATTTCATGCAGGCCGAGTTAAGAGTCAACGCTCTGTAGACTCTATGTTCGTTACAGTTAGTGCAATTGTCTGACGATAGTGCGCGCTGGTCGTTTACGCATTTGTCAGTCGGTTTTGTATCGCGCATGTAATAACGGCACAGAACAATGCAAGTTTACGTGGAAGAGTTTAAAGACAAAATATAATTCGAGTAGAAAGAATAGGTGTACGACTTCCTATACCAAGAGGTGAAGCTTTGCAAGCAAAATCACCTTACAAAACCTGGAAACTATTTTTCCCTGACTTTTTGATTGATCAGATTGATGAATATACCAACATTTGGATTCCAAAACATAAAGCAAATTATTCTCGTGAAAGAGATGCAAAAGAGACTGACAGATTGGAAATCCATGCAGTCATGGGTTTATTGTTTTTTGCAGGCGTTCTGCGGTCCTCACATTCTCGTTTAGAAGATTTATGGGCGAATGATGGACTCGGAGAAAAATTCTTTCGTTCATCAATGTCCATAAAACGTTTTAAGTTCATATTACGAGCAATACGGTTCGATGACATAAGAACCAGGGGACAGCGCAAAGCTGTTGATAAATTGGCCCCTATACGGGGCGGTATTTGAGGATTCCGTTCATTGATGTCAACAGTATTATTCAGTCAGTGAATATGTTACTGTCGACGAAATGTTGGAGGGATCGGAAAACAACCTGAAAACAACATCCCTCAGAATGATATCGCCGATATCAGGAACAGGAAGACACTTGACAGTTGATAATTTGTACAGTTCTATTCCGTTGGCAAAAGAACTTTTGTCCAATCACCGAATAACTGTTGTCAGTACGCTAAAGAAAAATAAGAGTGAAGTGCCCCCAATTTTCATAAATGCAAGCGGGAGAGAACCATGTTCCAGTTTATTTGCTTATCAAAATGACTGCACATTGCTATCGTATGTACCAAAACGTAATAAAGTGGTGCTTTTGCTATCTACATTCCACACTCGGATTCCATAGACCGTAGTACTGGCGGAAAAAAGAAACCATTCCTTTTCACATGCTGCAACAAGTATAAGGGTGGTGTGGACACTGTAGATCAGATGAAGTCGGCCTACAGTCTGTCAAGGAAAAGCAACCGATGGCCCCTGACAATTTTTTTTCACTGATGAATATTAGTGGAATTAACAGCTTCATAATTTTACGAAGCAATCTAAACGAAAAAGCAAGTAACAGAAGAACTTTCCTTATGAGTTTAGGTAGAGACCTATGCAAGGAACACATGGTAAGACGATCATCCATCCCAACACTTCCTTTGTTATTGAGAGAAGGAATGAAAGAACTTAGTGGCAGAGCAGCATTGTCTCCAGTGGAAGATGATGAACCTCAGCCCTCAGCTGGAAGATGTTACTTGTGCGGGCGTGATAAAAACAGAAGAATTCGTACAAGATGCCCCACGTGTAATTTATTTATTTGCAGAGAGCACACAAAGTTCATATGTCAAGATTGTGCAGAAGGCAGAAAATGTGAAATTTCATCTTCTGATGATGATTAAGACTTAAAGTGAGTAACAATCACTAGAGACACTAAATGATTCTTACAGTGTATTTACAATATTTTTATTTTATACTTTTATCCATAGTATTTTCTTGTAATAAATACACTTAAAAAAATTGTTTATTTATTTTACACCACGTACTAAAATTATTGTAAGGTATCATTGTAAAAATTATTTAATTTCTTATATAAAAGTATTTTTTTTATAAATCCTAAACTCAGCCTGAAATAAAATTATAAAATGCAACATATTACATGATGTCATCAGGTTTTAAGATGTTAGAAACAAATAAAACGCCTAGAAACAGTAGAAATATGTTATAAGAAGTAAAAATAGAGGATGTGGTACTTTGTACGCCACGCGCCCTATTTGGTAACAATTTTTAACGCCCCCTATTAAGGGTTAAGGGTTGAAACTATCACTAGTATGTGTAGGAAGATTTCCAAACTGAGGAAGTAGAAACAGTAGCAACTGCCCCGTCCCTACAAGCTCTAGTAGACAAGATGTACCGTACAAGTGTAATATGTATGGTTATACATGTCACCACTCAAGTAACCTTAAACAACACTTGATATTGCATAGTAGTGAAAAACCATTCAAGTATATTGTG
>JAGFPH010006963.1:11340-25239 GCA_018207615.1 Philaenus spumarius | reverse complement strand
CTTTCCCAACGTGGGGCTCGATAAACAATAACATAACTATTATTTTATTTTTTGTAAACTTCCGTTACATTATTACACAGAAAAATTACTCAAGTAAATCTGCAACTAGTTTTTTTGTTAATGTGGTATATTGTAAGCGTTAAGTTAAGCTAGATATTTTATATTGACAGGTCATTAAAACTCAATTTTTGAAAATATAAACATTATAGTGCGTTATTTCGAGAACCTGGAATTTTCTTAAAACTGGGTATGGAAAATCTGGAAAAGTCAGGGAATTTGGATTTTGAATTTTGGTAGACACCCTGAATATGTCTATTAATTTTGTTCTTCCATGACGAATAGAAAATTGGACTAATTTAATCATTTTAACACATTTTGGTGTAACATATTTAGTTTTCTATCACTTTGGTTACCAAGCGCACATATGTTTGTTACAGGTTGTAGGTTGTAGGTAAAATTATTAGAAGAAAACATTAACCTCTTTATTTATTTATTTTTTTTCATAACAGTAATCAACAAATTAACTCAAAAGCCATTTATATTTGTTGCAAATAAAGGAGACGATTCTGAAGAAAGCGACAACCTTTTTGGTGACTGTTCCAGCTATGAATATTAGCCAGATAACAATGAATCTGATGATTCATATCTTGAGAACGTTGACAACAAACCAAAAAAACCAAAACTTCAAAAGAAAATATTTCAACTGTTGGAAAATAATATTTCAATTCAATTCAATTCAATTTTTATTAGTCTGTTTGACAAATTTACATTTGTATTTAGACAAGTCAATAATCATGGATAAGATATGCTAATACAATAGCTATACATAATGAGTTACAAAATACAACAAACACAATAAATCATTTAAAAAATAGAGACAACATACAGTTTATAATAAATAACATATACATATATATAAAAGAAAAATTATACAGTTTTAAAATTCTCATGTGGCTTTAAGCTTAGGTCAAGAAATTTCAAAGTCAAGTAAACTCTAGTACATAATTATTTCAACTTTAATTTTATATCAATCTGTATTGATCCGTTTTTGATAAATAATATATTTATATGGCACGTCATATAGTGATAATCTTAATAATAATTTAACAAAATAAATTTTTTTTTTTTTTTTTTTTTTTTTTTTTTCCCTTTTTAAATCTTTATGCTTATTAAAATCAAATTTTAACATTAGAATTACAAAATTTAAATAAAACTCATATTCTTAAAAATTATGATAACAAAAAATACACACACATAAAATTTAAAATCCACAAACTTCTTCTCTTCTATCCATTGTTATGACCTTAGCCAGTACATTTAATTTATACATGGGTACTCATTTTTTATAATAATAGGCTATAATGTGGCATCAAGAAACTCCCCCACAGTGTAAAAAGCATTGAACTTCAGCAACCGCTTTAATTTGTTTTTAAAAACACTGACTTCCATCGTTTCTTTAAACTCTTTAGGGAGTTTGTTCATGAAACGGACTCCAGTCTCAGACGGTAGCTTGTCGAAAGCTTTTAATCTATGCTTTTTGCCACGGAAGTCATTTTTATGACGGGTATTGTATGTATGCACATCAGTGTTTCGAGTCACAGAACTCTTATACTTGTAATGTAAAATTACTTCAAAAATGTACATACAGGGAAAGGTCAAAATACCTAGCTTTTTAAATACTTCCCTGCAAGAATCACGATGGCCCAAACGAGCGATAATTCTTACTGCTTGCTTTTGTAAACTGAAGACCCTTCGGATCATTTGCTTTGATGAATTACCCCACAGAGCAATTCCATAATTTAGGTGAGAAGAGAATAGACCAAAGTATGCTAATTTTAAAATGTGTTCTGAACAGAACTTTGCCAGTGACCTGAGCAGAAAAACTACCGAACTCAGTTTCTTGCACAGCTCACTAATGTGCTCTGCCCAAGACAATTTGCTGTCAAGGATGAGCCCTAGAAACTTTAACGATGATACTGTCTCTACTATTTGCTCATCCAACACTATATTAAGGCCTTCTTCTAAGCCCGGCATTAAACCAAAAAGCATGCACTTGGTCTTTAATGTGTTTACTTTAAGATTATGTTCATAAAAATACTGGCAAGCAGTGTTTACTAGGATAAATGCATTTATTTCAGTATCACAGAGTCTGTGCCCTTTCAGACTTATAGTGGTATCATCAGCATACTGAATTAGACCACCGCTCCTAACACTGAAGTGTAGATCATTCATGTATATAACAAACAATACTGGACCTAAAATGGATCCCTGTGGAACTCCATAATTGAGGTCAACTGGATCGGATAAAGTATTTCCGACCTGAACCACTTGTTTCCTGTTAGTCATATATGACTTTAACCAATCAAGTGGTACGCCTCTGATCCCATATACTTCTAATTTATGAAAAAGTAAATGAAAGTCTACACAGTCAAAAGCCTTGGACAGGTCCAGAAATACACTTAGTGTATGTTCCTGCCCATCCATTGCTGTTAAAATATACTCGATTAAATTAATAATAGCATCAATTGTTGTCTTCCCTTTCAAGAATCCAAACTGGCTTTTAACAATAATGTTCATTTTGTTCAAGAAATTTTGAAGACGATTCAGAAAGAGTTTTTCGAAAACTTTACTGATTGCAGGAAGCAAGGATATAGGACGATAATTCGTCATCATTGCCTTGTCTCCATTTTTATAGATAGGGATGACTTTAGCTATTTTAAAGTAGTCTGGAAAGATACCTTCCATGAAGGAATTGTTCACCAGAATTGTGAAAGGCTTTATCAGCTCTTGAGAGCACTTTTTTAAAAGCCTGTTTCTATTAGAACAGGTAACAATGAGGCATTTAACGATCAAAACAACACAGTTCAAAATGGTGAAGGAGATCTTCTGATGACTGATGCAAATAATACAAATAATGTGGAGCTGCAAGGAATTCCAAGGCGCGTATTCCAAGGGGGGGGGATAGTGTGATTGCCGTCCCTAACCTTCAAGAAATTTGGGTTAAAAATCGACAATATATATTATTAAATTAGGACTTTTTTCAATAATTAAATTATTATATGCTCAAATAAAAAATCCTAACTGTAAAAAATATAATAATAATTTTGTAGCATTGTAATGCTCTTTGAATAATTACAGAAATCGTTGGAAACTTAATCAAGATTTTATTCAATGTTCAAAGTTTTATTAACAAAAATAGAATCACTTATCAAATGATAGTCTATGTTTATAAATACGCTCAAATTTTAACTTAATTTACTTAAGTTAATTCAACTTTTATTGTAAATTAAAAATAAAATTTTAATTTTTAATTTGAAAATGTGACGCGTTTGAAATCTCGGCCTACCCTCGTAAATGTCTAAAAAGTTTTAACAACAGATAGCGCTAGTAAAGCTTAGTCTCGAACATATGATTTTCAATTCGTGATTTTGCAAGCGTCATATTCGCAGTTGACTCCGGAATTGTTCGTGTTGGAAGAATAACTACTTATATTAGTCAATAAACAATTTTTATAATAATAGATTATTATAAAATTAATAATATTCTCCAGCCATAAGTGAAAGTGTTATCGAACTGGAATAATTATTTTTATTAAAACGCCTATTTATTACTCTAATTTGCCTGAGTAAAAAGTGAGGTTATCGTAGTTTAATAAAATACATTGCGAATAATCTTTTGAGTTTGTTTGTTCTACTTCGTAGTTTGTGTAAAACATCGCATAGTCGTTTCATGAGAAATGGTAAGTTAATAAATAAAGCGAAATATATTTAAGCCTAAAGAATACAATAATTAATTAAGATTTATTTTCATAACTTATATGCACTATAGCATAGTGAGTCGTTGTTATTTATGAGTCGTGTTCAGTTTTGATGATGCAAAAATTAACCCTACAACTGGCAGCATTAAAGCTAAAATTGGCCAGCCCTTTTTTAGCGTTTTGTAAGCACATTTTAAAAAATTCGCCAAAAATTGTAATTCTATCAAAATTCAAAAGTTTTCTATACCTTTTTTCTAGAGAAAGGTTCAAAGAATTCATATACGCAATTAAAAAATTTATTGATGTAAAATTTTAAAAGTTATTAGCTCAAGAAACAAAAAATGTTCAGTAACGAAAGGAAAAAGTTTAACTTTAGTCCTACATAAAAAGTAGTAAACATTTTTTTGTATTTTTTTCGTAAGCGTAAAAAAGTTTTGTAATTTAGTTCTAAATAGGACTGTATAAAAACATTTATCAATTTCAAATTTCTTATTTTGAAAAACACAGTTTTTATGTTCCAAATACACAACGCTAACAAAACTAGGCCTAGATTGAAACTTAATTTACTAATACATGCTTTGCCCAAAAAAGAAATATTATTATAACAAAGTGAAGAGGATAAATCAAAGAAAAGAACGGTATAATTTTCTTTCCTTAGTTCACAAAAGTGTTTGAGTTATCTTTATTTGAATAACAAAATGACATCAATGATTATGAAACTTCCCTGGTCGCATCCGGTGGCCGGATGCGTCATATAAATATCGTGGGAACCCGTGCGCCAGACATTCTCACCAGAATGCCTTAATTATGTACTTTTCATTGCCATCTAGACAAACAAAAAACATTTTTCTTCATAACAATGTCGAATGTATGTTATTTATAAGGACCTCTCGAGAGTTCATAGCCGAAGTATATAAATACATAAATAAGTTTTGGTTGCGATGCGAGTTGTTCAACCGTTGAGTGCTCGTCTTGTACTAACTCAATGTAGTATAAGGAGGAGTGGGAGAGCGCGCTTCGTGTATTCTCGACTCGCATTGGGTTCATATCGGCCGGGCACCAGAGGTTGCTCGGTCAAAAAGTGTTTCTTGGCATTACTTTCGGTGCAGTTTGACACAAAGGAGAGAGGGAACTACAAAACGTCGCTTTCTGGAGAAAATTCTCTCTTGAAATAACGTACATTGGCATGAAGAAAAACATTTTTTAGTCACGATACAATCATGTAGTAATAAATATAAATAATGTAACAAACAAGTACATATTTTAGAAAAGAAAAAAACATTTGCTCAATGGAAATAGTTTTGCATCAATTTTTAGTGTGAAGAATAATCACGTATTGCAAATGCCATAGTTATCTAGATTTTTTTTCATAAATAAAAACTAAATCAAACATTAAAATTACTAATAGGATTAATTAAAAAAACGGTTCTTTATGTTAGTTAATCTGCACCTAAATAAAAAACATATTTTACATATTTGTTTAAGGTTGAATCACACATACATATTTGTTCAAAAATATGTTAGATTAAAAAAACGTAATTACGATAGTTTTGCAAAACGTAATGACATATTTATCAATACAACGTCTAAGAAACCAGTACATGAAAAATTAAAAGAATGTATTAAGTACAGTCCAAGTGATCGTTAAATTAGTTGGATTATTTTCAAAAAAAAAATTGGACCAATTTATGGGCTGACTTTTTAGTCATTTAACTTTCTTCTTATTTCGGACTGAACTTTGAACATAAGATTGAATCATTTTTTATTTCAAAGTAGTCATCTTATACTTTATTAAATAATCATAAATTTTCTTTATTTATGCGTTAATTTCGAAAAAATAGTTAAATAATTTCATCAATTCTTATGTGTGATACAACCTTAATCTTTATAAATAATTTTTGAGTGGTTAGGAAAACATTTTAGATGCCATTTGTTTGACATTTCAGGATGTTCCGTCATGTTCAAAGTCGAATAGTCGAAAACGATCAGGCTTAATGGATGCATATCTGATTAAATGTACTAAGAAAATTTGTCTCCCTGACGAAAAAACACAAGTAAGCGAGCAAGTCAATGTTCATGAATTAGAAGAGGAAATTTCCCAAGAAAATAAGCAAGGTCATTCTTTAATTAACGAGCCTCAAAATGATTTAGTAACAATGACTTACGATATTGGGAATTATATTGATTCGAAAACTGACGATAATATAAAAAGAGGTATACTTCTCAATTCTTGGGTACCTGATAAAAATTATATTTTTCCATTCTCAGTACATAATAAAAAGGGTAAACAAGAGAAACGTTATGCGAGTCGAAAACACTTGGAAGCATTTAACTGGGCAGTCTTTTCTGATGCTAAAAAAGGATTTTCTGCAAATATTGCTCGTTTTTCGTAACGGCTTGAAAAATAATGTACCTTTGAATCGACTTGTAAAATCACCTGTTACTGAATTCGCAAAAATCAATGAAGTATTGGAAACACATGATAACAATTTATATTATAAAAACGCCATGATTGCTTGAAAAAATTTTCTTTTAAACCAGAGCAATTCGGAGACGTCCATTATTAAATATCAAAAGGCTTTAGGAAGTGTTTGAAAATCGTACGCGATTGAAACCTATATTAGAAAGTATCATTTTTCTTGGGCAACAGAATATATCCTTTCGAGGGCAAAGAGACTCTGGTAAATTGGAATTAGAAAAAACGGATAGTTCAATAATAATGATGGAAACTTCCGAGCCTTGCTTTGATATCGGATTAATAGTGGAGACTTATAAAAAAAACAACTTGGGAGCGTCTTCAAAGGGATCAGTTGTCATAAAGGATATTCTTGGACATAAGCTAAGTGGCCTTTGTGAAACCCGCTGGATTGACTGCCATGATGGTGTTTTACAATTTCGAACGTCGCTTCCCAAAATTATTGAAGCGTTAGATTGCATGGCCTCTTGGAATGATTCACAAACTAAAGTTAAAGCTATGGGATTAATTTTTGTTTTTTTTGTTTTTAAAGGCGAAAAACCTAGGTGGTTATCATCGTCTGGATAACTAAGAACATTCGTATAATGCTCATACTATCACACACACAGGTATAAAATTAAACTTTTATTTACACACACACTACAGACACTACACGATACAATAACAATAACAACGATAACAACAATAATTACATAATAACAACTTGTAACAGGGCTGTAAAGGGCCCTGTTACATAACAATGAATAAATCTCTAATTAAAATAACAAGAAATAAATCTAAACATGGTATTTAAGTTTCGTAAGTAAATGTATATTACTTTCAAATTTTTCCCATTACATTCAACCGATGGAGGAATGCTAACACCATATTAATGGTTTGGGAGTCATCACCCAGCATCCTCTGAATAAAATTTGGTAGGCAAAACCTCTTCCGAACATATTTCAGCTTTTCACAGTCTAAAAGTAGATGTTTAATTGAAAGGAGATTTAAGCAGTAAGGACAAAGCGGCGGATCCCCCCGACGCATAAGAAACTCGTGGGTTAACCCAGAATGGCCAATGCGTAGGCGAGAAACCACCACTTCCTCTCGACGGCTTTGGCGATTTGACGATATCCATGGTCGAACGGTATCTTTAATTTGGTGGAGTTTATTTCCTTGTACTGCTACCCACTCTTCTTCCCACTGTCTAAACAGGGCTTGTTTTAAAGAGGACATAAAGTCGGACGACATTACTCTACTCACACTAGGCTGTAAGGAAGTGGCTTCCTTAGCAGCTAGGTCTGCTTTAGTGTTTCCTTGTATACCGGCGTGACCCGGAACTCAGCAAAACGACACTCCCACGCCCCGTAGCCAAAGTCTGTGTATGCTATGGGATTAAAATCATCTCTCTTGACAGTAACAGCTTAGTGTAAATTGTATCACTATCGGATCTGCTGACTTGTACTCAACAAGCAAGTCAATTTTACCAAAAGATTCAATTAGACTTAAAATCCGCAAGAGAAATGTTTGAAGACACTTTGGTTAAATTAACTAGGCGGCGAGAAAAGTGTGAAAAAGTCTTTAATACAATTTTTGAAGAAGTTTGTCAAATCGCAAAGGAATTAGACGTCAAAATTAAAATACCCAGAAAAGCAAAGAAACAAATTAATAGAGAAAATTATCCTGCAAACGAACCAGTTGACTACTTTAGACAATCAATTTATATCCCAGCCATGGAAAATATCATTCAGGATATGAAATCACGTTATTCGGAGGAAACGCTTAATCTATATAATTTATCCATCCTATTTCCAGAAATGAAAAGTGATGATGATTTTGAGCAATCACTAAAGGCGGGTTTTCCTAGCTGCGGGATATACGCCGCAGCAGGGTGCGGCGTTTAATGCATTATTAAACCACACCGCAGACAAAGACGGACTAGTGTTTTCCTAGACTTCGAGTGGGTGCGGACTTCAAGTTTCTCTCGCAGTATGAGTGCCAAAAATAGGAAAAAAACTGTGTAGTGCGTTAGTAATGCAAGAACTAATTGCTATGAATAACGAAACTTTACTTTTAACAAGTTTATGTGAAAAAAGAAAGTCTGTAAGTGCTATGTATACAGAAAGAAAACGTGCAGTGGCGTAGCGATCATGGAGCGAGTGGAGCAGCCACTCCAGGACGCTTGGCCTCGAGGGGGCGGAAAATTGTTGAAATAGTACATTATGATGCAATGTGTCGTCTAAATTTATCATTAGGAGTCAAGCGCATGATTTTTAGAACTAGTCGTGCATACTTATGACTGGCTTTTGTGTCAAGAACCACAGTTAGTAGGACCAACAAACTGCACTTAAGGTTTACGCACGGGCCTGGCTGTGAGGCTTTCAGCTCAGCGTAATTAACTCGGGTGGAGGCTATACACTTGCGGGTGGAGTCCTGCGCATAGCTTATTTATCACTGCAATGAGTGCTGATTAGTAACAAAAACATGTAATTTATGGTGGGCGTAAAAACTTATGTAAGTAGGACCACCAGTTTTCCCGATATTGTAAATGCAGGTTTAATCTTCCTAACATTGCCAGTGACTTTTGCAAGTGCAGAAAGGTCTTTTTCTAAGCTAAAAATTATCTTCGCAACACAATGTCGCAAAAATGTCAAGTTGTTTTTCAACAATATCTACAAACTAATAGAAGGATGAGTGTTGATTTTAGTAATGTGATAACCACATTTGCAGCTGAAAAGTAAAGGAAAAATTATTTTGAATTTGAAAGAGCTGTAAATGTAAACTTTTCATTTTGTTTCTTCAATATTAGACATTATAAAATAAAAAAAAAGTATTATGTGAGAAAAACAGCAATTTTGATAAATTATCATTTATTCATTTAATTTAACATTATTATAAAAGTTTTAACAAAAAAAATCTATTAAATTTTAAGATCATTAGCACTGGTTATATTTACCTAATTACTACTCTGAAACATTTATACAGGGTGGAACAAAGTTAGTGTTAAAAACTTCGGGAAATAAATAAAAATAAATAGAAAATCAAGAATAATATTTTTTCGAAAAACGCTTCATTTTTCAAATATCCGCCATTTTGTTTCTTTTACTAAATAATTAATATCTAGAGAACGGTTTAACCGATTGAGTTCAAATTTAGAATGAAGTTTAACCTAACTTTGTTCCACCCTGTATAACTAAAACTATAAGAACTTAAAAATTATGATATGAATTTTGAACATCGTGGGGGGGGGGTAGGCCTACAGTTTGGTTATTGTTTTCCTGGCTGCGGCCTGAGATGCAGCTTGGAGGATAAAAGGTGGCATGAGAAACCTGTCTGCCGGTTCAATTGGGGGGGGGGGGCTTCCTGAATTGTTTTTGCTCCAGGGCGAACGATACCTCGCTACGCCACTGAAAACGTGAAGGAGTATTTAACCTCCTTAGGGTGCGTTTATGTCGGAGCTGCGACTAGCGATAAGAGCAGCGATGCCATTAGAGCCTAGACAATTAGTGCGTGTATTTCAATGGGTCTGTTTACTTTGGAGCTGCGCTTTAACTCTCTCTTGGGTCCCGACCAGCGATAGTAGCTGTGACAATGCTTCAGTCCTTTTTCTCAGCTAGTGTCGTTGGTCGTGCAAAGACGGATATTGAAAGTTTAGTGGCGGAAATATTTACGAGACCTGCGTTATGGGATAAATCGGACAAAAACCATCACAACAGGTTCGTTTTGGATAAGCTATGGCTTGAGGTGGCACAGGAATTAAACACAAAACGTAAGTAAACCATTTATTTCTTGACTACTGTACACTTGATTGTTACAAAAGTGCATGTAAGATCAGGAGTGTTTGTAGCTCTGTCATTACACTTCTTACAATGGATTTTTGCAAAAGTAAAGTTTGTACAGATTACGAATTTTCTTTGCTCTTTCATCAGGTCTGCCTGTGGAAGTTCGGTTTCTTACAGATATTGGTGGAACATGTTTGACTTCTTGCAGATTATGTTGCATTCCCTCTCGGTCTATTATTAAGTTATGCAATAAGCAAATACATTTTACAATGTAGTCAGCCAATTCAACAGAAGTTTGAATAGATATTGCCAATAATCTCCACTTGGCAAACAGAATACCAAATGCGCATTCCACTGTTCTTCGAGCTCTTGATAGTCTGTAATTGTAATACGATTCGTCAGCCTGTAAAAAGTTGTCTCTGCTAAAAGGTTTCATCAAATGTGGCAGCAGTGGATATGCTTCATCCCCAATCATAACATAAGGTACGGTTATATTAGAATTTGGTAGAGGCTTATCATTAGGAATTTTGAGTTCTCCAGTTGACAACTTTAAAAACAAACCAGAGGATCTGAATGTACCACCATCACTCTGCTTCCCATAATTACCAACATCAATGCTCGTGAACAAGTCCTTGTAAAACTATTGAAAAATGTTTTTTATAGTTAAAATACATAGAACCTGAATGTTCAGGGCAAAATATCTTCACATGTTTGCCGTCTATTGTGCCCATGCAGTTAGGGAAATTCCAAAGGTTGTAAAAATCGTCAGCAATTCTTTTGAAATCATTTTCATCAGGTATTTTCATGTGTTGTGGTTGCAGTACTTCCCATATGACTTGTACCACTTCAGCAATGATCTTTGATACAGTTGTAACTCCCATACGAAATGAAAATGCCAAACTCCTGAATGACTGTCCAGTTGATAAATATCTGAAATAGAAATACCTATATAAGTTCCTAATGTAATATAGATGTACAGGCATACTTACTAGTGACAATACATACTTCATTTGTCCCAGTAGAACTTAATGATTGATTTGGATTTTAAGTGTTATCAAACAAAAGCACATACGTAAGTTGTACGGTTCGGTTATGTAAGTTATCACATAAAAATATCTTGACATTATTTATATGTGATTGATTGATTCGTATATGTATTTATTTGTGAACCATGCGTATTGTTGTAAGCCCCTATGGTAGCCTACGTGTTGCTTATAATTGCTAATAATTCTTTAATTACTATCCTAACATTATACTTCTTTTTCAGCAAATGCAGTTCGAAAAAAATGGAAAACTTTACGTGACAAGTTCAGGAATATCTTAGCATCTATTCCTAAACCCAAATCTGGTGCTGCACAGGACTTAAATGAATACACTGGGGAATGGAAATATTTTAAAAGTCTCCTTTTTTTAAAGGATCAATTCCAGGCAAGACCGATGAGTGGAAACCTTGGCAAGACCAATCCTGAACCCATTGTAGAGGACTCAAATGATGATAACGATACACAAGAATTCAATGCGGATGAGCCTTTAGAACAGTTTAATGTAGCATCCCCTGAACAAACAGTAAGTAGCATTGCATCTAGTTCTACATATAACACTGGTTTGGTTCGAAAGCGAAAATCTAAATTAGATGTAGGCAATGTACTTTTAGAAATAGAAAAAGAGAAACTCCAGTTTTTGCAAGAGAAAAAACAAAAACTACCAGAAGATGATGAAGACATGTGCTTTTTTAAAAGCTTACTACCACACGTGAAACATTTAACGCCTGAACAGAAATTGGATTACCGCATGAAAGTTATGAAAATAACCCAAGGTTTGATTAAACCAACTACTTTTACTCAAGTATCTGAATCTTGGCAATACAATGCACCATCCACTGAAGCCTGTATCCAACAGCAACCTATGGCAAGATTGTACTATAATAGTGCTGGAACTAATATTCTTTTGACTGAACAAGCCAAGACAATACTCGATTTGTAAAGTTTTTTTGTAGTAGGCCTAACACATTTTAGTTTCTAAAATTAACAAATTGTATTTAATTTTGACAATAATACAAACAGTTCTTACCTCAATGTTAGCATTAATCGTTCCTCTACAGATATTGGTCTCCCATAGCAATTTTTCCACTTCTTTTCCAGGGACTGAGATATGCTTGATGATATATAGTCGAAGGTTTCGATTTGCATTCGCATATATTCCACGAATTTGTCCGGATGCTGTCGTAAATCCCTGTACAGATGATGGTACTCTCCATACTTATTTCTATCAACATTGATGGGATGAACACTGTAATTACGTTGTCTACATTCTAGTAAATAATAATTTACAGCACTTGAGGAAAAAACTAAACTTTCTTCTTCAGAGTCACTCATCTTCAACCACTTGACACAGCGCTACTATCTCAGCTCCAACATAAACACTGTATGAGAGCAGAGAAATAATCACAGCTTGCATCGCTGCTCGCATCGCTGCTCTTATTGCTAGTCGCAGCTCCGACATAAACGCACCCTTAGGGTAACCGCATAGTGGAGCGACGATACAAGCCGCGATAAGTGCGACAAAGCAAAGAGAGCTGCGAGGAAAGAGAATGCACCGCATAGTGGCGCGGAGATAAGAGCGACAACTATTTTACATTTTCCTGGTATCTTTTGTCGTGTTCACTAGTGTTCCCGTGTTTTTTTTTTTTTTTTTGTCTCTCACAATGAATTTCCTACTAACGGAAAATTTTTCATTGAAAATATGGTACCTTATGCAACAACAGAAGTACAAGAAAGACTAATGTTCATGCCATCAACTGAACCCGGAATGTTTATGGAGAGTTTCATCATTTATACCCTCAACTGCGCCAGCAACTGGAAAAATTCCATTCTTATTTTAGAATGAATATTAGTACATTTGATTACATCCTAGCCAAAATTAAACCTAGACTACTGAAGAAGTGGACAAATTTCAATCACAATCCCATCAGCCCAAATGAAAGACTGACAGTTACATTGAGGTAAGTTAAATATTATTTATATTCTCTTTTTTCACAATTTTTAAAGTTAATCTTTTCATTGTATATTTATTTTTATTTATTACTTCATATTTAAACTTTTAATGTAATAAGTTTCGTATTTTGAGTTTACCTTTATTTTTTTAGAAAAAACAATTTATTAATCTCATTGCAAAAACTCCTTTTAAACCTCATTCAAACTTTCATTAATTAAATTAGTTAATTTGCCATACAATATTTAATAATTAATTGCAGCAAGTTAACTAATCGATTCCAAAATTGATTTCAAAAGTCAGAGACCCTTTTTTGATTGATTCAAAGATTTAACTACGAGTTATAACTAGAGTTTTATTTCCAGAAAACTCTTATTAATTCAGGGGAAAATAAAATTTCAACTTTTGTTAAAAAACCTCAAAATTTATTGAAAAATTACATACTTTATTGACAATTCTGTTATGATACTATGTAGGTTTACTGAAACTTATTTTGTTCTTGGAAATTTGAATCAGAATAATTACTAAAGTAGGATCCTGCCGATGATGGATTGGAGTATTCCCACTGTTGAGACTGTTGTTGTTGAACTTGGATCTCGTCTGGAACGGAATTCCCCGTCGGCATTGGTGACTGTTGCCGGGAATGGACATTGCATACCAAATTATTTACAAGTTCTTGCATTTTTATTCTTAGTAATAGTTTATCCCGAACAGGAAGTGATCTAATATGGGGAAGGAAACTATTCAAAAAACTTTGATCCTCATCTTGCGCCATGCTTTGGTTTTGGAGTAGTTTGATTTTAGTTTCTTCAAGGCTGATCAATGCAGCACCAATGGGATCTTGGTTTTCTCGCTTTCTTTTCTCATTCATGGTAGATTGTTAAGATGGATGTTGTATTTACAGGAGTACAACT
>JAGFPH010006962.1:10732-26077 GCA_018207615.1 Philaenus spumarius | reverse complement strand
TTATGGAGTGTCAGCCAACATGGCCGACAGCTAGAGCCGACCCTTAAAAGTATGGCTCGTATTTCAGAATTCTATGTTGAGAGCGAATCTGAAGATGGTGGTACAGTTTGCCGAAACCGGTAGTTGTGATTGCCTAATAGGATTGTTTGGACGAATAAAAACCAGGTAATAGTAATAATATGAACAATCTTAATGGATTTACTAAATGCAATTAAAGTTTCATTTTATTTCCGTTTTGGCGCTGCGCCCCGCTCGATATCACTAGTACTCCCAACACAGTTTTACGCTGAAGAAGGCATACACAAAATGTTTAAGGAATAATTACATATTTACGCTACCCCTATTTTGTATTTATATAAAATCAGATTATTTTTAACCAATACAACCAAATATACTAAGTGTAAAATCAATGACTAATTAAATGTTTCGGAATGTTAGGTTGCAGACAGAACCAATAAAATACGAATTTTATTAAACCGTTAGGCCTACACTACTCGCGTCTCTTATGAGATCTTTGGAATTGTTTAAAGTCAAACCATAAATTGTTAGGCCTACGTAAAAATTGTCTTTACAATTTACATAAAATTTACCTTAATCGTTTTATTGACAATTTTAATATTTTCCATGTTGAAGAATAGACCAGACATCTATAACACACGTTAATTTCACGGTAGTTGCCTACATTGCCACGGAATTGAAAACACTAGGCCTAGTATTGCGTAAATATTTAACCTAGGCCTATCACCTTGATTGATGATATCTGAATTTATTGAACACCTAGAACGTAAACTTAATGCAATAATTGTTGTCTGATTTCAGTAGGCCTAGTTCCAACCAACTCAAAAGAGATAATGCACTATTCTACACTATTACAGAAAAATAATTGTTATTAGGTCAGTTATTAGAAATAATGTTTGTTTCACGTAACTTTGTTTACAAGACCAGGAGGTAACTGATGAAAAACCTGTTAAAATTGAACTTATTACATCATCCTCTTAGTAATATATGTATTTGTATATTGGCCTACATCGATCGCATAAGTTTACCTGCATAAATACAACATTTCAATTCTATTATAATCTATAGTAAATACGTCACTTCAATATTTATTTTCCCCAAGATCCCGAGTCAATCAACTAAAATTACAAACTCCGAGAAGCTAGAAATTGGCATCCTCTAGAACTGAATAAAATAACTGTGTTACATCAGTAGGCAGTTTATAAAATAATTGAATAGGCCTACCAGTGTAATATAATGATTTTTCTAAGGTAAAAAGCCGATGTTTTTGATAATTGTGTAACAAAAACTTCCTCATTTCGAGTTAAATATTATGCAAGTAAGCTCTGTTTATCAAGGAAATATTAAATTTTGTTTTTATTAGCAACACTTTTATATAAATAGGCTTAGAAGTTAGAACGGTCATAAATTTTAAATCAATAAATCCATTTTATCAAGGTCTTATTATATTTAGAATACTAGGTTATGGGCTGAGTATTTTTTTTAAACTTAAACATATTATCTACAGCCTATTATCATTGGCGGATCCGGGGGGGGGCTGTGGGGCTGCAGCCCCCCCTTTGGGTTATTATATTTTTGTTTTTGTTTAATCATCTAAGTGGCAGACTGCTCAATTGAGTAGTATCAGACAACACAACTTGTATATAATATTTCACCCACTAAATATCATCAAATCTCAATAAAACAAAAACCATTGGAAAGAAAATGTTTTAAACTTCAATTTTTGTATTTACAAATTTCTTCTAAAAAGTATATTTACTTATGTAATCATCGTTGTAAAATTGTAGTTGCCTAAATCAATATCGATGCCGCGCTAGAAAGCATAAGGAAATGACTCAAACTCGTCACTTTATAAAGGCACATAATCGTTAGACAGACTTGTTTTTAGAAGAAGATAAGGACACCGCTGGATTTGTCAAGATTTTAACTTTCTACCACGATCTTCTAATCATTCGTCACTCTTATAGTTTCTTAGATATGAATTTGCCTGTAAACCCTTGCCATTAGACAGTTTTCAAAAAATGAGAAAGCACATTTTGCAATCGATGTATCTATTACAATAATTCTATATGCAGTATTCGTATAATAATTTTTATATCGATTTGAAGTGAAAGTTCTATATTTTCGTTTAATATAAGGAAAATTTGGTTTAGTGTTCCGAACTATTCGGGTATTTCCGTGAAATATGTACATTTTCAACGCCCTAGGCGCGTTAGCCGTTACCTTTTCCTGTCTGGCTGGAACTGTATAGGCCTACTATACGTTTGTGTGAATTGTTTTTAGTTGTAATTTAGTGAAATAAGTTTTTACAATAAATCTATTTAAAATTTTCAAGTATACAGTTCAATTCTATGGTTTATTCTCTACAATTTGTTATAATAAAACCTTATTTTTGGGTAAAGCATATAATAATTAATTCCTATTCAAAATGGATGATCGTGAAATAGTCTAAAAAGACGTTTTCAAGCACTGTATTCCAAACAAATATTCTATACCCCACCCCGGATAGAACACAGCCCCCTCCTTGAAAACCGGCTGGATCCGCCCATGCCTATTATACACCATATTCAATTTTAGAAAAAAAATATAAAACACAGCATAAGAAACCAGATTTTTATTTCAAGACTGACAACATCTCTGAAGCTAAGCATTTGATAGCAAAGGAATGAAGTTGATTATTACTATCCTAAGGACAATAAATTATTGTTTTTTAATTGATTTATGTTTGTACTTTAAAGAGTTTGCTCTTTGCAGATCAGTCTATGCTTAATATAGGCCTACTATTTATTATGCCAATGTACGGCTCGAAAATATTGGTGCGTGTAAGGAAGAGTTAAATTTTGTATTTTCGTCATTCTAAAATACATTAATTTTACTAGTCATTTTTTTGTACAATGTGTTTTTATTTTAGAATTAATTTAGGTCTAATGTACAACTCATTATCTGTAAAATTGTGAACATTTATTTAAGTTCGGTATTTGAAAATAAAGAAGAAATGACAAGAACATCTGATATGATTCACAAAATGTGACCAAGATAGAAATCAGTTTTCACATTGTTGATTCTTATTTAACCCGTTGTTATGGATACGGTGGACATGTAAATTTAGATTTCAAACTATACACTACAACATTTTCATGGCTCACACATATATTCAAAATTTATCACAGTCTACCAAAATGACACGGTTCATTCGAAATTTTCAATTACTGGCCACAAATTCACGTTCTTACGCAAGTGAAGCAGCAGCTCCTGCCGGCGGTGCTTGCGAAGAAGCGGCAGGAGGGGCCGCTGGCAAGGTAACCTAAAATTACTAGAAACCTAATTTCTTATGTTTACTCATTCATCTAAATTAACTATAATTACATTGTGAACCAAAAGTATTAAGTTATAGCATAACTCTACAACATATTTACATAGATTGTTTATTTTTGTAACCTATTTACTATATGCCATGAGTATTTGCCATGGTTACAACCAGGCACTACGTACGCCTACTTTAATAGTAGGCCTACTTTAAAAATTATTTAAAATGTTTACGGAGTTATTGCTTAACATAAACTCAAAACATTTAATTAATTAATCTGATAATAAAAATTTATAATTAGTAACGTTAGGTAGTAGACAATAACAATATAAATTAAGCCAATTGATATAAATATTTGAAATTTGTGGTATTTGAACAGTATTTTCGAAAAATATTTACAAAATTAATTAAGTTAACCAAAAATGTGAATAGGAATATGTATTCCAAATGTGAAAAATAGTTTATCTATCTGCCTAAATGACAACAACTTTAGGCCTATCGTAATTTTAGCCTACATTGATAAAAAAGTAAATAGGCCTAATTTACTAAGAAATCAATTCTCTTTGACAAGAATAAACAAATAAATAATGTTGATTCAGGGATCCAAATTACGGTAAAAACACCTCAGTAAATAAAAGTAAAAACAAACAATCTGACAAATCTTTACAAAACTTTAGGTTATGATACATTTGCAGGTTCAAACTTAACGCAAAGTTAGATTTTTGTTCAAAAGATACTCTTTGAATTTCACATTATGCAAATAACTTTTTATAATATCTTAAATCGACAATAACTAATAACATTCTCTGTTATCTGATGACTAACTGCTTTATTCAAATTAATGCTATTACAGAAAGGGCTGGTCATAGGCGCTTACGACGGAGATGGTTGTCCTAATTCAGCTGCGGAGTTGTCTGCGATTGGGAAAACATTTGATGCCACAACTGGAGGAAAGATTACGGAATTGCTTAAAGGGTAAGATTTAATTTATAATGAGCTTTATAAAGGAGCTTTTTATAATGTATGTGACGCCTTGGGCATAGGTGACTTCCAATTTGGAATTATATACAGTATCTTAATGGGGTTGAAACTGCCTTTGGACGTTGTTGTGTTACCAACTCTATACCCTCATTAGACGTAGCCTACGGGACAAAGTAAACAAATAGGCTACCTATAAGGAAACTTTTAGTTACAGTAATATAAAATATTATGATAGCGAAATAAATAGGATAATGTTGAATTAAGTTAGTTCTTCAAAACTTCACATTTTTGTGATTTAACAAGAGCTCCAAGATCTTTACATAATTATGCTGGCACCTATTGTTAAAACTTTATAGACACACTTTTACCAGCTGTTTATGTTCGCCAAACTTGATTTCGTCGTGAAATGCTTATCAATCAGGGAGTGATTTGATATTAACCCTATACTTGTACGTTGTAATTGCCTATTTTACAAAATACTAAACTGTAATTCTTCAAATTACTTGTTAATAAATCAAAATGATTAGTGAATTTTATAGGCTTTTGTTTCTGTAGATAGTTAAAATTATGTATTTGGAAAACCTACCGGCGGTTACTTGGTAGAAGTTTTATATGTCATATTTTAAAATTATTTCATAAGTTGCTCTTTAATTTAAGCTCATTATGTCAATAACACTTATTATTCAAACAATACACACTATTATAATTACAATCATTTATGTATTTTGAGGTTCATTTTCAACTAAAGCGTTTGTTATCGATTGGCATTTATTTGTACAGGTTATGTTGCAATATTTACGTTTTACTAGTTCTTGTGGGGAGTAATTTGTTCAGTTTTACTTAACTGGCCTAATTTAGTGAATAGTTTAAGAGAAATATTACCTACCTTTTACATTTGAATAATATAAAATTGTAAATTTACTTAAAACTGGAAAAAATGGAGCATTTTCAATTTACAATAAATACGCGAAATTCTAGGCCAAGCTTTTTTCATTGCTTATAAATTAAGTCAAAGGGAAAATATAACTAATTATAAAAGCTTTTATCTAGCCAGTTATTAATAAACAAAACAAATCTATTTATTCCTTATAGACATGGTTAAGTGGAGTAATACTATTTGCCCTTGGTAATAGTATACTACAGCAATTAAAATATAAACATAACCTTAAAACGAAACTGAATAATTATTTTGCCTTATCTGCGACTTGCAATAGTAAAATTTACTCGTTGTAGAGATAAACTAGCATAATGTTTTACTGTAAAACAGTATTTACTACTAGGCCTAATTTGAAATGTGTAAGATTTGTTAATAATTTTGGTAATGTTATAAAATAGGCCAGGATTCGAGTAGTTGTAAGAGATCCTATACAATTACAGAAATCGACGTTTTTTTATGGAACTGTTCTAAATTTTAATTTACTATGCGTTTGTTTATCAGTTTATCACATTTTTTAAATATCATTTTAAAACTTGATCTTGAACACAAAACTTTCTCGTAGGCCTATTATGAACAAAGCTTCCGTTAGAATTATGTAAACACTTTATGTTATACATCTGAATTGGTAAACAATTACCGTATTTTTTCGCGCATTGTAAAAATTCTCCTTGGTAATCGGGGTACGAAATCATATCACACACAAGACATTTTTTCTGTTTAAATTAGTTTTAGGAAATTTTCATCTTCTTCGGCCTACTAAAACGTTTGGATATTATCCAGATCGAAGTTGTTCTTTTACAAAATATTTACTATGTTAACGATTAATCAGTACATAGGCAATGTCTACACTATTTCATTCTAGGCTGTTTATAATTATATTTCAAACAATTTGATAAAACTTTGTAGGCTATAGCTGCTAAGCCTTTTCCAAGGAGAAAAATATTAATATTTAGCTTAAAATATAGCATCAAGCATTCGAAAGTCAACTTTATACACCCAAAATAAATTGGAATTCTTCTACTTTGTAAATAATGTTGAGTGTAAAGTTTGTTATGTAGTTGTAGTTCTGAATATAGTATTGTATGTTTAGAGTATAGCTTCGTAATATTTTATTTTTGTTACTAAATCGTAAATATTTATTGTACTTGAAGAAATGTGTGTAATGTTTAAATATTTTATAGAGGTGTTTTTTTGTGTGTTCTACTATTCAATTTAACTGATTTATTATTAGGCCTAACTATAAACAACAAATTTTTTTGTATTGTTAAACTTATTATTATTTAAATTTATTTTAAAAAGGAATTGTTAACGGTTCAAATAAAATAAAAGTAACCTTATGTTGACGATCCAGCACCTTGCAAGACGAGACTGTAATCCCGTCCTAAGAGTAGACAGTTGTTGTTCTTTGAAAAAGAGGTTCACTGTTGGCATATATTTTCAGAAGCAATTGATTACTCTTACCCGAGATGGTTTGTATGCAGCAAAGATCTACGGAAAAGCAAATCTACTAAAACATAAACAAATTTATACAAATCTAATACTGTATTGTTTACAGGTTACGTCTAAGGGCTGGCATAGTCTACACGTTCACCAACGTAAGCCCACAGTATACCGAGGTAGCCGTAGTCGGTATGGGGAGGAAAGACGCTTCTTACAACGAACTGGAAAACTTGGACGAGTTCAAAGAAAACGCACGTGTAGCGGCCGGAGTGGGAGCTCGCGTGTTACAAGACCACGGGATCGAGCAAATCACGGTGGACAACTTCGGCGACGTCGAAGCAGCGGCGGAAGGATCGCATCTGGGTATCTGGCAGTACCAGGAGAATAAGGACGACAACGATAAGAACAACGAAGCGAGGTTGGACGTGTTCGAAGGCAGCAAGGAACAATGGGACCGAGGAACGTTGAAAGCGGAATGCCAAAACATTGCCCGGTGCCTGTGTGAGACGCCAGCTAACCTGTTGACTCCTACAAAGTTTTCCAGGGTAAGCATTTTCAATTTGATTTAGATAGTATTGCAAGTAATTGCGTAACAAGGTTTCTACATTAATATTATCCAGAGGATACACAGTGTGTTTGCATAATGTTCCGAGCACTTTTTGAACTGATTCCGATAGCAAAAATCATGAAAATGGTTTATGCAAACATAGATCTTGTAACGATTAATTTTCGATCTATCTGGCTTTTTTTGTTTTACATCTTTTGAAATAGAAAAAAACCTTGAGTTCAAATTTGGTGTACATAATTTTTACTGTTACGTAACCATTTACTCTTGTAAATTTTCAAATTCGTTAGATACAAACACTCACATAATTATTTAATATTTATAAGTCTTGGAATTATTTGAAATTAATTTTACTGTAGGTGTTATCTTGAGGGAAATTCATTTATGGGTGAAAATGGATGGCGTAACCCACCCCACAATGTTTAAACGGTCAAGAAAACTGATCTTCTGAATTTTATTCGACGAATTGACCCTTGAAATCGTCAAGGTCTCTAGATAAGTTTATCCATAGGGACAATGTTGGTTACGCTGGGGAAGTGCATCCCTTAGGTCGAATTTGATCTTTTCCAATTATTCTAAATATTTAAATGAAGTGTCAATCTCGGTTTTTGTTTGAGAAGCAAACTGTACAATTGAGATATTTCCAGGCTGTTGGAATAAACATCAGAATATGTTGGTGGACAAGGTACAGAGGGAGGTTTCACGTAGCTATTTAAAAACATTGTTAGTAAACATACTAATGCTAATGCAAAGACTTTGTTGTGTGTAAAAGTGGCTGGATGATTTACTCTTTGTATGTGTAAAAACCTATTTTTCAAACAATTTGTACAAAAGTTTGATCAAAAGTCAGTTTTACTAAATAATGCGGACGTCTTTAAATCAACATGTTAAAAGCAAAAGCATTTTGAAAGCCTCCAGTTTATAAACACTTCTAGTTAGAATAGAATTCATTGACTCACATTTTACATTATAAGTTGTATATTATAATAGGCTACGTGATATAATTTGTTCTTCCTTTGTAGAGAGCTATCGAGATACTTTGCCCTTACGGAGTCCAGGTCATTGCCAGGGACCGACGTTGGATGGAGGTGAAGAAGATGCACGGCCTGTTGACCTCAGCCAAGGGTTCATGTGAACCGCCAATTTTCCTCCAAATCGACTACTGCGGTGATTACAGCCTTGATGAAAAACCAGTGGTTTTAATGGGTCAGTAAATGTTACATGTTATTTAGATCTCGTGGTTGCAATCTTACGTGGTAATAATGTAGAGGATACGTGAAGGATGTATTTATTATTATCTAAAATGCATTTCATTTCGCATAAGAACTTGAGTAGTCAAGTCGCTAGAATTTATATTTGGATATTAAATAGCTAGGCTAATTCATAATTTAAAAAACTTGAAACTATTATAGGTTGTCCGAATCTGTGGCCTTTATTGCGTAATATTCCATCCTCGGCCTTCATCACAGCATTCCAAAATTAGATCTAATTTAACAGGGGGAAAATAATGGGCTGATATAGGTTGTAACACATTGTATGAAAGTCAAAATTTGACAGACTCATGGAAACGATACTTATTTGACACTTGGTTTGGATATCTTACCAAGAGGAAAGGACCAAACATCTGTATTGTGTTAGTCATGCATCAAGATAATATACTTGCCGTGGTTTGTTGGCAATATATCATTTTTATGTATATTTGTCTATTAATCTGGAGATATCTACATGACAGTCTAACATGTTTGTTGTGCAAACCTTAAAGTGAAGATCTTGATGAAGAAGATGGCCTGAATATGAGCATTCTTTAGGAAAAAATACCAATTCTTTTTAGTCCAATTCGTTTTAAAAGTCCAACAGTTCCAGTAAATTTAATAAATAAAGCGAGGTCTTTTTAAAAGTGATTATCAATTAATTAATTAAGTTTGTTATTCAAATAATTATATAGCCTATTTTCCCGAAACTCAGTTAAGTTGTAAATTTATACTAATTTTGAATTAATTTATTGAATTCTTAGTCGAATCTATTATGAGAGTTGTAAAAACCTTGAAGTGCCAATGCAATCCCCGCTGCGTTAACACGTTATAAAATGTTCGTAAATAAATTACATGTATTTGGGTATGCCTTAACCTAAAGCACGATTAATTATAATTACGGGTTTTACAAAATTAACACTGGAAGACTAGCTAACTTATCTAATAGGGAAGGCAAATTCCAAGAGTGTTTCTGCTTTCAACGAGTAAATGTGAGGAAATTAAAACAATATTTTAGAAAAAAAGTGCTTCCAAAAGACGCCAAAATTGTAAAAATTTCTCCTGCAGAATTACAGAAATTGGAGTTTCTGAAAACTGAGTTTCAGAAATTGTAGCTTTACATATAGGCCTACTGAGTGTTCATAAAGTCCCTTTTAACCCCCCTCATTATTTTTGTTAATGAAAATAAGTTAACAAAACTTTGTATATATCATTGGACATTTTTTTGGACATATCTGACCCTCTATGATTTTGGTGGGCTTAGGGGGGGGGGGGGGTAAGGGGGGTTAATTTAAAATATAAAGGTAGATCATAATAATGCACCATTGAAAGCTTATTAAAAGAAAAAAAGAATGGCGCAATCAAGAGCTTAATATTTTACTTCGTTTCAAAGTAAAGGACAATAAACATTCTTGTAAATAACGTACGACCTACTTATTTCTAATATTAACTAATTAATAACCTGCTTTGATGTTACGATAAAAATATAATTTTCCAGAACTTTGATTGTCCATTACTTTGAAACGAAGCAAGATACTAAGCTCTAGTTTGCGCCATTCTGTTTCTCTTTTAATAAGCTTTTTATTGGTGTATTACATGACCTACCTTTATATTTGAAATGGTTAAACCTACTCAAGCTCCCCAAAATCACGAAGGTTCAGATATGTCAAGAAATGTGTCCTGTTATGCAACACAAGATATATACAAAGTTGTGTTATATATACAAAGATATATACAAACTTATTTCAGTAACAAAAATAATAATGAGGGGTGTTAAAATATACTACTACAACCCTCACAATTACTTTACTTTACAATTAAATCTATATTAAAATAAGATGGTCAACAAGGGTTACAATTATAAAACAATCTTTTACTTCTGTATTATTATAGGTAATACATAAAATGATATTTCTTTTCAAAGAACAATATTATTTAAATTGTGAATACTAAGTTTGATGATAAACAGGTTATTAATTGTTGTTCAATAATTTTAAAACACAAGATCTTAACTCGGTGGGTTGGAGCCGTCTTTTTCCCAAAGTATTTAAAAAGAAAACAAATTTGATTATAGATAACACAATTAAAATATGTACAAAATTAATGAGAGCAAGATTATATGGAATCGTCAAAAAGGTTATTTGGTTAATGGATTTAGTATTGTAATGGATCACTGAATTTACGATAGTTTAAAGTTCAAAGGTTCTTGGTAAATCTATATGCATAACATATGTATATATTATTATTCACAGTTTAGTTCAAATAGATAAGTTATCCCTCTAAGGTAACTGGTTTGGTGTTGGATCTTAAAATAGACTAGGCCTAGTTAATTGGAAAGTTCTCACCCAATTGGTTGTTTGTTCTTGTAGATTAGAATTTGATAGTAATTGTTATAAAGGAAAAACACTGAACTTCATAAGCTTCATATTTATTAAAATACCGATTCTTTTCTTTAAATTTCAACAGCCAAAATTATATCAACTGCACTATTTAGTGGCCAACTTAACAATGTTCTTCATTTGGGGCTTCTCTACCTTTCCAGGAAATGGATAATAACGCCTGATGAATCTTCATATCTTCTGGGATTTGGGTTTGTTAATGTAATAGGTGTTTGGGAATCGTGAAGTGTGATTTATTTTAATTGTGTCTTTAATTTAATTGTGTGGATTTGTTTTGATACATAACAATGTTTTACAATGAATTTAATATGATTTTAAACAGTTAAATTATAGAAAACACTTAAATAACTCCTTATTACAAGAATTGCTATCTAATTTCTAGAATGTATATATCTTATTCTTTGTATTTTTCATTTGGTAGCAAGAATTACGTGGACCAATCACAGCGTTTCGTGGGAGGAGTTTACATAAATGAAATCCGCCTACGATTAAATTTTGTCGGTCGAGGCTTCAGTTTTATATATTATAATAGCTTATCGACGTTTATTTTAGATTTAGACCAAAGACATTTGAGATGTAAAAAATTGGTTCTTTTCATAGGCCTGGTTTAATTTTCTAATAAGAATGTATTTTTCTTGTAATCGGATTTATTCTGCCAACTTCTCTTCGATTTGTAATTAGATAGGCCTAGTTTTTCCTGGCGTTTTAACGTAAATCTTTGTCGATTGACTTGGTTTTATGTTGTTATTTTAGCTTTCCTGGATGCAGAATTTAGTTTTGAATATTTTTGATGTAGGAAATGTAGGTCTACAGATTCGTTTTGTAATTTTATTTTAATGAATTCGAGTTGAAAGTCGTGATTTGATTGTACCTTTCCGTTGTAGTATTTAGTGTTGCGCATAATTGTCGCTAGGTGTCGGGCGTGTATGACGGATTAACTAAATGAATGACATTCCAATTTGACTTCTATCTCTCTCGCTCCAATACGTATTTTTAATCTCGTTTTTATTTTCTTTACATAGTTAGGGAAATATTTGAATTGTAACAATACGTAAAACTGTTTGGAATATTATGTAATAATCTGTTTAGAACTTTCAATAGTGGAACTCCACTTCTGTAACGTATATATTTATTTGGAGAAAGTATTGCAAATTATGATTTAAGTAATAATGACATACTATAACACTACTAAGTTAATGATGCAAGCGATTTCCTTTTTACAAAACTGTTTTTACGGATTTAATGAAATTTCTATTCTAGCCTATACCGTATTTCCTTTTAGCTTGGTATTAGGTTCTATCTAAAGAAACAAAAGTTTACGGGAACATTAACCTTAAAGAAAACCGGCTGTTGCAAGATTTTAAGTGCCTACTAAGTAATCAGCTGTTTAAAAAAATAATTATATTTTAAGTTACGATTGCAACGGTTAAAACCAATAAACTACAGGTAATAAGTTTATATTAGTTAATTAACTTAATTACAGTTATTAAGTTCGTTATAGTTCATACCCTACAGATAGTATCAAGAAAGTGGGCCCTGATATTCAATGTTAAAAATTTAAATGAATTAAGATTTTAAATCTTCCTAGACTCAAATATTTGACAGAACACATATTATATTTTGGCCAAATATACATCAACATTTAGGTTAAACTAAAGACACCAGTCTCCTCTTTTGTCTATTTAATGGTCAATACGACTGTTTTTTTTGTTCTCAGGAAAGGGTACAACATTCAACTGCGGAGGATTGTGTCTGAAGGACTGCGAAGGCATGTCTGTGTTCAGAGCAGACATGTCAGGTGCTGCCGTTGTCGTGGCCGTCATCAAAGCGGTCGCTTCCATGAGGCTTCCCATCAACGTGCACGGTCAGTCATACAGCCAGTCAGTTGTAATGGAATACACGTTTTCTACCGTAATTAACCGTCTTATTGGATTTCTTTGTTTTTGTTTTCAGGAGTAATCCCTTTGTTCGAGCACATGATCAGCGGTATGGCGATGAAACCTGGAGATGTAGTTTTGGGTAAAAACGGAAAACTAATCCGTGACCAACA
Source organism: Philaenus spumarius (assembly GCA_018207615.1). NCBI lineage: Eukaryota > Metazoa > Arthropoda > Insecta > Hemiptera > Aphrophoridae > Philaenus > Philaenus spumarius. The sequence goes on along the minus strand of JAGFPH010006962.1, from coordinate 13,130 downwards.
CACGGATGCATATTCTAGAATCGCGCTCTCGGATGCGTTGCAGTTTGCAGGCACTCTTTCGCCGGCTCATATCATCGGCATTGCAACCATGTCTAGTAAGTATTTCCATAGGGAATGTGAGCTGTTGAAGTAATTATAATGGCGAGACCCAAGGTCGGGAGCACCGATCATAGAACCCAGAACACGTTTTTAAAATTGTATATATACGTCCGATTTGGTCCAAATTTGGTACACACGTTGGTTTTATAAGTCGCTCGGAAGAGTTTGTTATCAAAAAAATCCAAAACTGTAAGCAAGTTTTTTGACGAAAATTAAACATTTTTGAGATTTTTCGTTCTTTTATGGGTTTTTATCTAAAAGAAATACAGGAGATTACGCAGCACATTTTTTTTTTGCAAAACCTGGTTTCCCAAAATAGATCAAGACCTAAGTTACCAAATACTCGTGGGAAAGCTTTTGATCCGATGCCGTCGGTCGGGATGCAAACTGGCAATGTGGAACGAAGCAGCGCGTGAGCCATGGCTGGAGGTTGAGTTCAAACAAATTCTACTAATATATTTCGTACACGGAGGCAGCTATTCAGCGCCTTCTTGAGTAGGCAAATTTCCCAAACAGTTGGTGAAATCCCTAAAACATGATTATAAACTTAATTTTGGAAATTAGCTCAACTCTCGTCAGCGGTTCAATTGCGTGATGGAGTACCACATTTTTTGAAAGCTTTTACTTTCGAAAAGTGCTTGAAATCTAGTCTATTCCCAATAGGCTTTCATAACAACATCGCTCAGATGGCGGTCATTACCGTCGATGTACTGGCTGGTCATCTTTAGCTAAATAACAGCTACTCCTCAAATAGAGGCATTAAATGCTTCGATAGTTTAAGACCGTTGCAGGGTGACACATCGGTTAACCGAGCAGACCACCCAATGTCACCTCTCAAAGGCACGTTCATTTAGAAGAATCTCAGTGGTAGACTTGAGGAAGTTCTATAGCGAAACACAGTATGAGGTCATACCTCATTCGAAAAGTAACTATACCTTAACTGCTTCCATCTCATCCGCCATCTTTAACGCTCACAATTCCAAAGTTGCCGACGTCAGAGCTCAGCGTGAGTTATTCAGTACCACCTCCATTGTGGGAGTGTATATGATTTTTTACATAATAACTATGATATGTACCTGATAACCTCTGTAGACGCAGATCCGTTTAACGTGTATTTCTTAAAGGTGGAATAAGAGACACTCTTGGAGGTGGACCCAACGCCGTGTACTCCACTTCGGATACTATCTGGGAACAGTTGGCCTTCGCAGGATCTATGACCGGGGACAGGATGTGGAGGATGCCGCTATTCCAGGATTATCGCAAGATGGTCACAGGTGATTATGTTGTTCAAAATGTTATTGTTATATTACAGATTGCAAATAAGCCTTAGCTTGATACTTGTTTATTTTACCAGTGTTGAGAAGGATTTTTTCTGTGTTTCAGAAAACTGCAACTGTGATGTACATAATCTTGGAAAAGGTACTCCGGCAGGATCTGGTGTAGGAGCCGCGTTTTTAATGGTAAGTATTTATACGTTAGCGTTAAGGGTCTGCTGTAGTGGAGGCCATCTTGGATTCGTATGCCCTAAGAGCAATGTTAAATTAGAAACCATCCATTTCATTAATTTTATATCATAAAAAAATTGTTTGCAAGGGCTCATTTTAACTACAATCAAGATACGCATCTGTTTTACATTTATTTGTTTACCCAACCCGCCATGTTAAACTTCCCTATCACAAGCGTGATGTATACAACTTCTTTACTTCACTCGGTGAAGTAAAGTTTCAAAAATTCACTCGGTGAAGTAATGAAACCCATTCAAATAACATTGAGTGCTCAACTTAATAAAATATACCTCTATAGAGCCAACGATGTTCAACGCTAGAAATCAGCTGTGCGCTTTAATGTTATTGTTATGCTTTAAAGTATTTTCCTAACCTAGCTTTTGTTTGTAAAAGAACGTTACTGTTAGAAGATGAGTGAAATGGATAGTTTGCCTTCAGATATAGAAAATGAAGCAACTACAGTTATTAATGGATTATTACCAACAAAATCAAAAGAAAGGTACGAAGCAGAGTTATATATTGTAGATTAACTTATTTACACCCCGTCCTGTATATTGTGGGGACATGAAAAATATTGTACGTAACCCCCTGTTTATTGTCGGGTCAGGTAAAATCTTGTACGTTACACGTTACGCAAGAGCGTGTTTACATCACTTATGTGAATTATGCAACTCGCTTCGCTCGTTGCACAACATTCACCTGCGTGATGTAAAAACGATCTTACTACACTTGTAACGTAAATAGCTATTATCTACGACCATTGCAATAAACACCAATAACGCTATTACAAGTAA
>JAGFPH010006961.1:57748-71363 GCA_018207615.1 Philaenus spumarius | reverse complement strand
GACATGGGGGTAAATATTTCCTAGTGTATTTTTACCCCCCATGTCGCACATGCTTTGGTTCGCTAATAATCAGTGGGGGGTAAAAATACACTAGGAAATTTTTACCCCCATGTCGGACATGTCTTAGTTAACAAATAAGCACTGGGGGGTAAAAATACACTAGGAAATATTTACCCCCCTTTGTCGTAGGAGTTCTATTAAGACGAAAATCAGGGGGTAAATATACACTAGTGTATTTTTACCGGGGGGTAAAAATATACTAGAGTATTTTTACCGGGGGGTAAAATTACACTAGTGTATTTTTACCGGGGGGTAAAAATTCCCTGGGGGTAAAAATACACTCTTACAGGGCACTGGTTGTGTCTGGCTAATAGGCTACATATACTGCAATGCCCCCCGACCATGGTGAGACACAAACGGTTGACAGGACTGTTGCAGGGTCCGGACACCGGCCGTCAACTAGTTGTACAACTTTTTTAGTTGTACAACCGATCTTCCACGGCTAATAGCTCCCATTTGATTCAATGCCCCGCCACACCATCGTCAACCGGTTGTACAACTGTTGTACAACAGTGTGACCACTAGTTTACTAGCAAACTTTAAGTTCCCTGAAACAGTTGTACAACTCCACAGGCATATTTAATTTGGAATCGTCCCAATCAAAAAGATGGCGTTTAGTAGTACACTGCTCCTGCTTCTTGTCCTTTTATTGAAAAAGAGAAGGAGAAGAGTGAGAAGGTTTCGGAAACATCCTATGTTAGTATCTAGGCTTATCAAAGGACTATATTATACAATATTTGATGACCTTTGTGATGATAAAAGTAAATTTTTTAATCACTATAAATAACTAACATAAATAATAAAACTACTAGCTGCGAGAACACACAACTACACTTACAAATAATTCGACCACGCAGCTGAACCGCTGACATGTGTTGAGCGAATTTCCAAAATTAAATTTAAATATGTTTTTAGGTTTCAATCAACTATTTGGGAAATTGATCTACTCACGAAGGTGCTGCCAGCATGTACCAAATATATTTCCATCGATCACCACGGTAAAAGCCGTAGATTTAATTCTGGTACTTTTTTTTTTTAAGAACACATTAAAAAAAAGAAAATGTGTACGGTCGTGGGACCTCCATCGGGAATGAAGTTCATCACGCCTTTTCTTCAATTCTTTTACCAGCCTTAACGGCAACATTCACACATAATTTAAATCTTTCAATTGCCGTTTATTATCAGTTTGTTATTTATACAAATATTTACTGTTTCCATACGTTTAATGTTATTATAATAAAGGTGTAGAATTAATTATAACATCAAAGCTAAGACGGTAAACACAGTTAAATGTCCATTCATTGTAAATATATTCAATAAGCACAAAATGTTAGTTCATCCGTCTAGGCCTAACCTAAAATTAATGTGTGTATGTTCAACTTATTTTACCTGTCTTAACGGTAACATACGTACAATAATTTTAGGTTAAGCCTAGACTTAAAATTACTTTCTAGGCCTAACCTAAAATTTCAGCGCTTGACGATAATATCTGAACTACGCCGGACGGAACCGATCGTCTTTTAATTTAAATTGATGAACCAAAACACATGTTTCTTGATTGTATTTACATTCATTGCCATATCAACCAATTAATAACACTTTTTTTCGTTACGCATTGCATTTTCTATTTGTTAACACCTACGGCAACCAGCGTTAAAGAACTTCGTTCCAAAAACTAATGGAAGCAGTGACGTTTACTCAGGCCCGTTTTACACCCTGCGAGCGCCCTAGGCACAACGAAGAGTAGCGCCCCTTTTCATACCGCTGCCATCTGATTACGCCCCCCCCCCCCCACCAGCCCTACCATAACGCCTATACCCCGTAAATTTAGATTTAGTCTGAAATGCCAGTTTTTGTTCGGGAGGGACTTTAGACTTAATGTCCCTTAACTCTCCTTTACAAATTATCCTGATTTTTTTCGAGAGCGTTCCCATTATCCAGCACCTATGGACCCGCCGTGTCCCGGACTGGCAACCGGTAGCCGTGAGGTACCTACTTGCCTCCGGTGGGAATGCGTGTAACATACCTCACGGACCACTCACCCTCCCTTCTTTACATTTATTTGAAGTATTTACATTATTTACAGTATTCGTTTAATCACATTTTTACATTTTCTTTGGATTATTTTTGGTTTGTTGGCTTACCACTAGACGGCGCCGGGCGCGGCTGTGATTTGGGTCAGATGTCGGCTTCGGCAGTGGCGCAATAAATGATGCATGCAGACACAACCACGGCAATTTTGTTTTGTTTTTCCCCCTTTGTTTCCATTCTTTGCGCCCTTCCAAAAATGCTAATTGCCTAGCGCCCTAGGCACGTGCCTACCGTGCCTATTCGGTAAATCGGGCCTGCGTTTACTCGAAAGAGTTCCTACGACTGTTCAATTTTATCACAGAGATTTCCCATTGACGATCGCTCCATTCGTTTGGCGAGAACTAGAATGGTTTTGCCACTTACGGCAATACGGAGCGAACCACGAATGGAGTGGCACGACGGATTTCCAATCGTTTTGATGTACATCACGAAGCTTCACTTCGTTTAAATCATAAACGATTTACACGTTTTTGGAGTGGCGGCATTCCCGTTTGTTGCCATGGATTGAGAGGGCTCTAGAAACACTGGTTGGAGAGGGGCGTGGTATCATTATAACTTCGGTCAGTAGACTTTACGCCATTGAAGATCAACACTTTATCAAATGAAAGGTCAAAAACGCGTGGCGACTAGGTTTGCATGGATTAGAATAACAATCTACCAAATTGTTTAGTGATCATCATAGTTCTAACAGTTTTTATAACGTAACAATCAATGAAAACAAAAAAGCGAATTTTTTTAGTGACATTGGCCTGAATTCTATTTTTATCGGGAGCTGCTATAAATCAGATAGTAGTGTGGCATTTCGTTATGCAATGACGTATTTAGTTATCATGCTGCCTTAAACTTATTATGGTCGAAGACCCCTACATCAACGAAAACTTTATCCTAAAAGGAAAACGAATTTTATTTAACATTTAAAATTTTTCAGACACGATTATCAAAGTGTTTTTAAATTATCAAAATGTGTCGTAATTACAATCAGGTATGTTTAGTGAAAATGTGGAAAAAACTTGAAGATAGTGTTTCAGTTATAAACACGGAACTCAAAACTCGATATATCAATCAAGGTGGATAGAGCGAGAGAGCGTCTTCTGCTTCGTGTGACCGGTGACCGGTGATCCTTTACTGAAAGCACGCTACAAAATGTTATTTACGTAGGTTTTATCTGTGTTCTTCCTATTCTTTAAATAATTTTCAAATGCTTATTTGATCCATATGAAACTTTTGATAATGTATTAAAAAGTTCTCCACAAAAATAACGTGGCCCTATTACGCATCATGATCTAGGATACCACACCTCACCACCATACAGCAATGCAAGTGCCTCTATACAATTATCGTTTCAGTAAAAATATCTGAGTACGCGATACTGTAATCTGTTTCCATTTTGTCCGCACCCTGCTCGCTTCGCTCACCAACACGCTTAGCGACTCGCGTTGATGCAAAATGAAACAGATTATACAGTTTAATTAAATTACAAATGAAAAAACATGGACCATTCCGTGGTAACACTCTAAATGAGCTATCCTGATCACTCCAGATATTCGTCGATCAACAGGTAAATTATTACAAATTAAAAATAATAAATTACACTGACAATAATAATCGATTTCGTAAATTTTACTTTTTAGAAATGAATTTTTTTAGGTCAAGTACTGAAATAAACATTTTTTGTCTCTTGAAATTGCATCTAAAAACTCTTCCTTTTCGAGATATTAGCAACTTTATGTCGATTTATTTCAACACGTTTAGGGCCACCGATTTTAATTTTCTTTGTCATTTTCCTAGTCTTAAATATACCTTTAAAATCAGGTATCACATGGCCATACTTCTCTTTTAAACATTTTTAATTTCCCCCAAATTTTTATGGGACACTCAAAATTTCCGATTGTTTCAAAACATACTTTGGGTTAAGTTAGTATCGTTCCCCAAAGGATATTTGTTTGTTTTAACAAACACAAAAGTTAAACGGGGGGGGGGGATTACTTTATAACCACCCTGTATATAGACCGCAACTTTGACACTAAAACTGAAGGATTAAACCACTTCACAAAAATAGTAGACAGAAGCTAGAGTGTTTTTTTTTGGTTAAATCATAATTCCATTATGCATTCCGTGCTACGCACGCCAACCTCCGTATTGTGAGCATTTTAAATATGCAATGCATTGCGTGCTTCGCACGCCAATTTCAAGTCTATGTGCGTTCGCTTAAAAATATTACTGATTATTACGTAGAATGGTTCAGAAATAAAAAATAAAGTAATTTCTACTCATTTAGGCTATAAATATAAAAAAATATAAGGTCACCTCCTAGCATAGGAAATACAAAATTTACATAGCAGTAAACGTGTTAAAAAAGAAGTTCGGGAACAGTAAATACTTTTTCATTATACTGAACCGAAAACTTTTTTTTTATACCTGATCGTAGACAAGTAAGTCCTTATTTTCCGTGCAGTAAATTGTTTAGTGCACCAGCTTTTTTTACAAATAAGAATAAACATATCAGTTAATGTAAACAGCTGATTGATTTTGTATATATAGTACAGGAAAAATAAGTAAAATAAATGAAAAAATTAGTTCATCGATAAAATGTTGGCTATAGTATCGTTCGGCCGGTAGAAATCAAAATCCAATGAGTCCCTACCATAGCAATGGTGGAACATGGTTTTGGGGGTGGGGAATAGGGGGGGGGGGGGCAAAAATATTCAATGTTCGATGATTTAGGTCATGTGGGGTGTCGTTTTATAGGGTTTTCTCCACGAGGAAATGATTGGAAGAGTTTATACGTCAACAGAAACATGTTGTGAGGAAAGTTTGATAATTTTTATTACATAAAAAACATATATTTTATATTTCATAAGCATTAACATTTTAAGTCATAAAAACAAATTTACTTTTAGATGTCAACATTATCAAAATGGAGAGTTTGAGTGTTTTCACCATGAGCAGAAACTTCCAACTCTCTGTTGATATTCATACACGTACCTCCCTCACATACTTTGCAAATGGCAGAACATTTTACCCCACTTTTCATACACGTGCACTGTTGTGTGGAACAGTTCCCCTTACAAGAGCATGAAACAAGATTTAGAACAGCCTCAGGAGCAGGTTCTAGGGTAGTTTTCACTACAAGTAGAAAACCTTCTCGACGCATCCATTCCCACTATTCAGGAACAAGACCGTGGTTGCCTAGCCATACTTGCACTTGGTAATATATTCTGAAAGAATGTTGAGCTGCACTAGCAGACGTTGGAGGCAGGGACTCCAGTTTGGGTGCAACCTTTTTTATTGATTTCTTGAACAAGTGGTAGTGCAGATCATCTAGTGTTCGTTCGTCATTGGTTGCTCCATACAGGGAAAGAAAAAGTAGTTCACCTGCCTTTGTAATATCATCTGAAATGGCACCACTAGAGTAGAAAGGTTTGACACATTCCATTAGAGAAGAGTTGGTTCTACTAGCTTCAACAGTTGCTTTTTCCCTTTGCCATAAATCGCACTTGTAGAATCTCATCCACTGAATCCATGCACCAAGAAAATGTATTCTTTTATATTAAGATGTTGCTGCTGCAAGGTATGATATGAGAATACCTTCCTCCTTACTCGACCAATAGATGGCTTCAATAAGAATCAAGGCTTATCTGGCAGAACATGAGCAATAATTGGCACCAGTATACATCCTGTGTAACGATGGTAGGAAGAAACTTCTCAGACATCTCTACAGCTGTTTGAACAATCACAACGTCAGCATCACCCACACACACCTTGACTGCAATGTTTTTTTCTTGTAATTTAGCAGCCACCATCGCAATCAGTTGTTTCTTGTTTTCGCTATTGCTTAAGCCCCGTCCACACTTGCAGACTTGTCTGCGGAAACATTGTCGGCAGACTGCCTCTCCGGTGTTTTCTCTTGTCTCCGGAGACTGTCTGTGTGTTTCTGGAGACAAAAGACAATGTTTTCTGTTTTCCAAACGAACGGGAAACACGCAGACTGTCGGCCGACTATCAATATACTTATACTGTAAAGTGATATATATGGTACATTTTATACTTTTGTGAAGAACATAACAATTTATTTATTCTTATTATATCAATAAAATTGTGAGAGTAAGTAATACGTATTTTTACCCCTTTACTTTTTATTTTAAATTAAGAATAGTAGCCTATATTTCAATTAGTCTTTAAAGTGACTTTTTTCATATTACAGAACATATATTAATATTGAATTTTTAGTGAAAAACTATTGTTTGAACAATATAACTAACAAAATATAGTGTTAGTTTATACATAAAAAGAGATTTAAAAAATAATAAAAATAACAATACACTAATTCTCACATACATTCGTTTAATGACCAAACGCGTTTCAACGACAAAGTCGTCATCCTCAGTGATACATAAGCTACAACTAAAAACGTATAACTAGTTTAGCCTAGGACTAAGCTACATATTTATATCCCTCTACAAGAGTGGGCATGGTCTTAGCGTATAAACAACCAATAGGATTATCGTAACAACAGAAAGTGAAATACCACAGTCGATAGAAAAGAGAGGGAGGGTAATATTACAGTCATTAAACGTATGTGTGTGAGAATCAGTGTATTGTTATTATTATTTAATAATTAATCAGCCACATGATTTACAAAGATAAAGCACGCACAAGCTAAAACCACGGCATATTCAGTCACCATGTCGTCAAACACTGGCTTTCTAGTGTGGACGCAAAACAAGACGCAGACTCGAATCACAAACTGTGTCGGCAGACAGTCGGCCGATTGTTTGCATACACAGTCTGCAAGTGTGGACGAGGCTTTAGAAAACTTTCTTGATTTCCACAAACAATACTTGCTTCTGTGATGTAACTTTGGGGAGAAATGTTTTTCCCTTCTTTGGTGCTCATGTTACTTGTTTGTATGTTTAAGAGTACAACTTAAATGTTACTACTTTGAAACATTTCAATATTTCAACCTAAGCCTTTTTTTAAGTTAAAAAATTATAAATTATTTTATTCAAAATTATAAAACTATAAAACATCGTTCCATGAGGCCATGAATTATTATTCCTAACTTAATAAAAGTAAATAATTAGTTATAATAAATATTAGAGTATAATAATTAAATATTAAACAAAAACCAAAAACAAAAAATTGTATATTTAGAAGTTTAAAAGTTGAGTGTTAATTTAAATAAAATAATAACGTGAAACAAAATAAATAAATATCGAAAAGTGAAGTAAAAGAAAAGAGTATTGGTGAAAGCAGAAAACGTGTGTGCAAAAGAGGGATTTTTCAATAGAGGCAGAATGATATAAAAAAGATCAGTTCATTGAATGTGCATACAACTTTAATAATAATTTTAATACAAGGAAGTTATGAATGATCATGAAAATTGTTGAAAAATTGTAAAGAAAACTTACCAGAATTTGAGAAAGTAATGAGAACAATCATAAATAAAATATTCATCTAGGACAACTAATCTACAATTTGGGTGAGATCTAACTTATATATTTAAATATTTTCTTTTATAGCCCGGTTAAAAATGTCCATCTTTTAAGACAAACATTGACAATATTGTTATAATAATTAAAAGGAAAGGGATATCGAAATGATTAATAAAGTTCATTAACTCTTGTAGTAATAGACATTAATTCATTGTTATTTCTTGTTAAATGAACAAACACTTTTTAATAATTGTTATACAAATATTCGAACTTGATACTTACTAATTAATAATTTTTTCTTAACGAATAATAATTGTGTCCGATTGAGATTTAGATCTCTTATTAAAATCATATATTTATATTTTTTTTAGTTTTTTTAAGTTATGCGTATATAGTTTGTTTATTTTTATTATTAATATTCTTAAATCTATTATATTGTTAAAACAATTCTTATTTTTTTCTTTTTGATGAACCGGCACGAACCGACCCGAGATAACAATAAAAAATAAAAAAATTAATGTAGAAATAATAATTAAAAAAATTCTGTAATTTTGGGATACTACATGTTGTTTGTTTTACCTTATCCAAATAGGTTATTTGTATTCTTTGATGATTTATTAAATATTTGATTTATTGTTTGTAATACTATTCTTCTTTTATTATTCTATTTAAATCTGAAAAGGAAAATAAATATAATCTAACCTGAGGTTTCCTTTCATATATACATATTTATTATATTGTGTTATTGTAACTTCTGAAATGTAAAATTACTGTATGTTATGTCATGAATACCATAAAATCTCCTCAATACGTGGTTCTATCGACATATAAGTTCTTTAAATCGTTTCCTCGTGCAGAAAAACCTATAAAACGAGACCCCACATGAGATAAATCATCGAATATTTTTTGAATCCCCCCTTTACCCCCCCCCCCCCCCAACAACCATGTTCCACCATTGCTACACTTAGGGACTCATCGGATCTTGAATTCTATTGGCCAAATCATATAGCAACCAATATTTCATCGATGAACTAATGTTTTCATTTATTTGGTGAGCAGCCTATTGATCTATTTTGACTGTACTAATATAAGAGAATTATAACAGAAAAATCAAACAAGTGTTTTTTATAGATGTTTCGATTAAAAATATGTTACTTTTTCGGTATAGTATAATGAAACATACCATACGTAACTCGTCCGGTAAGTTTTTCCGTGTTTTCATGCTCGTATGGAAAACCCAATTTACCGGGTTTGAAACATAATATACTATTACCACTATTTCATAGGCTATTATAACACAAATAATGTTTTGTGTGTGAGGGCGTGTTAAATATTAAACTTATGCCCTCTAGCCTTTATCTAATGTAGTTATTGCGTAACACATATTGTGTTGATAGGTTCCAATTGATTGTTGATAGCTGCAAGTAATATATTATAACGATGTAACCTAAAATTGAGATAAGGGTCTAAATATCTTCAACACATCATGCATGATACTTAGGTCTATAAGTGACATTGATTTAACAATAAAATATTGGTTGCATTCAATATTTATTAGTTAGTCCATCATAATTTCATAAAAGTGGGATCCGATTGACAGTGCATATGGAAGCGCACGTGTGTTTAAAGAACTTTGGATATTTGATCTTCGGCCGAAGGCGAAAAAAATAAATATATCACGCAGCTGAACCACTGACGTGAGTTGAGTGAATTTCCTAAAGTAGGTTTATATGTTTTAGGGTTTCAACCATTCGGGAAATTGCTCTACTCACTGAATAGCTGCATGCGCGTTCAAAATATATTAGTGGCATTTATTTGCACCTCGGCCTCCGGCCGTGAGCTCACGTGCTGCTTCGCTCCGCGTGTTTGCCCCTCGACCTAGCGTCTTCGGATCTTAGACAGCTTCGCCTCGTGAGTTCGCATCCCGGCCGTCGGCCTACGAGGTTAATTGGTTTCTTTCTTGGTATTTTACGTTTTGATCGATTTTGGGAAATAAGACGGGATATAAGGTCGTGTAAAAAAATATGCAGAATAATGCTTCATTTATTGTTTTAGATATAACTCCAAATAACTTTCACTCTAGTACGAAAAATAAAAAATGTAATTGCGTGCTTAAGACCGCACGGGAGAAGTGTAAATATTTTATTAATTAACACAACTTACGAAATGAGGAAGCACAATGTAAATTTCAGAAGTATTACCAAGTAAACTATTTTAACACAACATACTAATTTAACTATACATTGTATTAACATGAACAGATTAAGCCTATGATGTTACAGTGACTAGATAGAGACAGTGTGGCCACATGAAAGCGGCCGCCATGTTTTTCCTAAAAGTAATGTTATCTGCCATAAAGTATAATGTGATATATTTTCAAAATATTTATAAAACCTTTTGTTTTATTCCATAAAGGCCTCGTAAACAACTTCTTAAATGTTAAAAAGTAGTTAGAAAGCAGATAAGTCGTTTAAAATGAAATAAACTTTAAAAAATAATGATTTAGCCTACATTTTTTACTAGCCTATGTGGATAGTTGAGTACAGACGTTAATTACAAACTAAATAAACGGTACCAGGAACTGGCACATACTTTCTCACAAATACATTTAAATTACTAAACAGATTCACTGTGACTTGTAGGGTGGTGTAGGAGAGTTTTTTTATTAAAGTTGGAGATTAACTAATAAATATTATTATTATTATTATTATTATCTAGAGAGAAAACTATTCGATCGATTTCGAACAAATTTGCACCAAACACGTCAATTAGGTCTTCATAGATGCACGTAAAATGGTTTTGAAATTTTTTTTAAAACAACCCGCTTTATGGCCAAAAAAACCCCAAAAAACAATTATTATTATTAGCTGAACGAGAATATTTAGAAAGATGCGGGTTTCTGTATATAGTAGGGCACATTAAAGGCTACAAATAAGCCAAATTTTATCAAAATCGTTAGAGCCGTTTTTTTATAAAAAAATAATAACTGATTTTTTGGGGGTTTTTTGGCCAAAAAGGGGGTTGTTTTTCAAAATTGTTCAAAACCCTTTTTCGTGCATCTATACAGGCGTACTGGACATGTCTGGTGCAAATTTGGTTGAAATCGATCGAATAGTTTTCTCTCTAGCTTTGTATACATACAGACATACAGACATACATACAGACATACAGACATACAGACATACATACAGACATACATACAGACATACAGACAGACATTTTGTAAAAACCACTTTTTTGGACTCAGGGGGTCCCAAAACGGATATTTCCACAAAAATCTCAACATCGATTTTTTTTGCGATCACTATAATTTCTCTATACTATAGTATAGTGAGAAAGTAATACGTCTTCAAAGATGAGCTATTGCAGTAACATATGGTGAGACCTAAGGTCGGTAGTGGTCAGTAGACAGGGCGGGAGGTAAGCCCCAACATGGGCTCTTATGGGACTACGTTTTTTTGCACCGAGTTGCGACAGTTGACGACGCCATCTTGTTTTTGATGACGTAATATGCACCGACTTCCGATACCTAGGTTTAATGTTGTTGCTCCCTGTCAACTGTGGTCTATCACCGATTATAGTCCCCAGACACATTTTAGGATGCTATTAAAAATTTCGCACTATAACGCCCTCATTTTACGTCCGATTTGGTCCAAATTTAGTTCACACATTGGTTTTATAAAACTCTCCGATGAGTTTGTTAGCAAAAACAAAAATCTAACAATCGGAAGCACGTTTTGACCGGAATAAAGTTTTTTTTTAAAGTGTAAACTCATATAGGCGCACCACGTCCCAAAAAATGTTTATACATGTGTGTACAGCAGAGTAAATAGTTTTCTTGTTGCTGGGGGTGAATCGGATTTTACCGTCACGCATTTTCTCATGCATTTTATGAAACACTATTCCGCCAGAAAAAAGATTAGATCTTGCGAGATTCGAACCAGCAGAGTCTATCTCCATGGACTAGCACTTTAGCCGATTAGGCCACAATTGCATTGTTAATTTAGTATATTTATTTGAGTTTGGTATATAAGTGTAACAGATTGCCCTACATCATATACAGTGACTAGATAGAGACAGTGTGGCCAAGTGAGGTCTTGTTTCCTATTGGTCAAGATGTCGGCAGCCATGTTTTTCCTAAATTCGTATCTGTTTACGTTACATTCTATTACGTTCACATATTATAAAAGCGACTTTACCGATTTTTTAACAGATATTTGTTAGTTTTTACTTTAAAATAAACGTAATAGTTATTTTAAAGCGATTTGTGTTGAAGTATGTGATATTGCACCAAATTAATAAGGATATGACAGCAGAATAGGCTACTCCCGCCACTCTACGGAATCGCTTCAGCGCATACTTCAGAAGTAAGTACATGCCAAAAGTCTTTTATTTACAACATTTAAAAAAGTTCATAACATAGGCTAATCCTTTTAATCAATAGAAAAGATAAATATTAGTATTACGCAATTTTAAGAACTGTTTTTGGCCCAAACCTATAATTTCGTCCGTGTTAGCCCTACGTTTGTTCATAGTTTTCAAATTAAATTGTCATCGTTATTTTTTATTTCTTTTAGACTTGGTGAAGGTACAATCTAAGACAAGAATCACATTAATAAGTAGGCCTAACTGAAATAATGAGGGAAATTAATAATGAAACCTGTTTTTCGGCCTTGAATAACTAAAACTTGAAAATATTGAATTGCCTAACCTCAAAATCAAAGAATTGTAATTTCGATATTAAATTGTTGTTACGGACATTAATTTTATTATTAGCTTTCAATTGAAATAAATTAGTTAATTAGGAAAGTTGCAATTGCTTCGTTTACGGTATTTAAAAAAAAATCAGATGGAAATAAATGTATTGTAAAAATTAGAAAGTGTAACTTTGAAAATATTTAATTTGTAAAATTTATTAGGCTAATTGATAAAAAAAACCTAACTAACGACAAGATAATAATTTTGCATTTTGATTTAGGCCTATTCGTTGTTTTATTTTTGGTTTTGTTTTACTTTGAATTTTACTTTCTCACTATACTATAGTATAGAGAAAGTATAGTGATCGCAAAAAAAATCGATGTTGAGATTTTTGTGGAAATATCCGTTTTGGGACCCCCTGAGTCCAAAAAAGTGGTTTTTACAAAATGCCTGTCTGTATGTATGTCTGTATGTATGTCTGTATGTCTGTATGTCTGTATGTCTGTATGTCTGTATGTCTGTATGTATACAAAGCTAGAGAGAAAACTATTCGATCGATTTCAACCAAATTTGCACCAGACATGTCCAGTACGCCTTTATAGATGCACGAAAAAGGGTTTTGAACAATTTTGAAAAACAACCCCCTTTTTGGCCAAAAAACCCCCAAAAAATCAGTTATTATTTTTTTATAAAAAAACGGCTCTAACGATTTTGATAAAATTTGGCTTATTTGTAGCCTTTAATGTGCCCTACCATATACAAAAACCCGCATCTTTCTAAAAATTCTCGTTTAGCTAATAATAATAATAATAACTGATTTTGGGGGGTTTTTTGGCCATAAAGGGGGTTGTTTTTCAAAAAATTTCAAAACTTTTTTACGTGCATCTATAAAGACCTAATTGTCGTGTTTGGTGCAAATTTGTTCGAAATCGATAGAATAGTTTTCTCTCTAGCTAATAATAATAATATTTATTAGTTAATCGCCTACTTTAATAAAAGTATACAAAGCTAGAGAGAAAACTATTTGATCGATTTCAACCAAATTTGCACCAGACATGTCCAGTACGCCTGTATAGATGCACGAAAAAGGGTTTTGAACAATTTTGAAAAACAACCCCCTTTTTGGCCAAAAAACCCCCAAAAAATCAGTTATTATTTTTTTATAAAAAAACGGCTCTAACGATTTTGATAAAATTTGGCTTATTTGTAGCCTTTAATGTGCCCTACCATATACAAAAACCCGCATCTTTCTAAATATTCTCGTTCAGCTAGTAATAATAACTGTTTTTTGGGGGTTTTTTGGCCATAAAGCGGGTTGTTTTAAAAAAAAA
>JAGFPH010006961.1:45865-57648 GCA_018207615.1 Philaenus spumarius | reverse complement strand
CGATATTGAAATATTAAACTTTAATTTAGGCCTGACTTATTTCTGAGGCATAGCGTTGAGATTATGGTTAATCCTTTAAACTGTATTTTTATTACAGGTAAGCCTAATGTTGTATTTACCCTTTATTTAGTTGTTTAATGTTATAGGCCTAACCTCAAAACTCAATAATCCAATATTTATTATTGAAATCATAGCCCTGCTTATAATCGAGCTTTAGCTCGGTCTCCTGGTACTGTTTCTAAAGTTAAAGGTTTTCCAGATATTTTAAATCATAAGTCTTAAACGACCTCGATTTTGAAAATATATGCAAATAAATGGTACTAGGAACTGGCACATACTTTCTCACAAACACATTTAAATTATTAAACAGATTCATTGTGACTTGTAGGGTGGGGTAGGAGAGGTGATTTTTTATTAAAGTAGAAGATTAACTAATAAATATTATTATTATTATCTAGAGAGAAAACTATTCGATCGATTTCGAACAAATTTGCACCACACACGTTCAATTCGCAAAAAAATCGATGTTGAAATTTTTGTGGAAATATCCGTTTTGGGGCCCCTGAGTCCAAAAACGTGGTTTGTACAAAATGTCAGTCTGTATGTCTGTATGTATGTCTGCATGTATGTCTGTATGTATACAAAGCTAGAGCGAAAACTATTCGATCGATTTCAAACAAATTTGCACCATACATGTCAAGTAGGCCTGTACAGATGCACGAAAATCTGTTTTGAAAAATTTTGAAAAACAACCCCCTTTTTGTCAAAAAACCCCCAAAAAATCAGTTATTATTTTTTTATAAAAAAACGGCTATAACGATTTTGATCAAATTTGGCTTATTTGTAGCCTTTAATGTACCCTACAATATGCAAAACACCGCATCTTTCTAAAAATTCTCGTTTAGCTAATAATAATAATAATAATAACTGATTTTTTAGGGGTTTTTTGGTCAAAAAGGTGGTTGTTTTTCAAAAATGTTCAAAACCCTTTTTCGTGCATTTATACAGGCTTACTGGACATGTCTGGTGAAAATTTGGTTGAAATCGATTGATAGTTTTCTCTCTAGCTTTGTATACTTTTATTAAAGTTGGAGATTAACTAATAAATATTATTATTATTATCTAGAGAAACAACTATTCGATCGATTTCAAACAAATTTGCATCAAACACGTCAATTAGGTCTGTATAGATGCACGGAAAAAGGTTTTGAAAAATTTTGAAAAACAACCCCCTTTATGGCCAAAAACCCCCAACATCAGTTATTATTATTATTATTAGCTAAACGAGAATTTTTAGAAAGATGCGGTGTTTTGCATATTGTAGGGTACATTAAAGGCTACAAATAAGCCAAATTTGATCAAAATCGTTAAAGCCGTTTTTTTATAAAAAAAATAATAACTAATTTTTGGGGGTTTTTTTGACAAAAAGGGGGTTGTTTTTCAAAATTTTTCAAAACAGATTTTCGTGCATCTGTACAGGCCTACTTGACATGTCTGGTGCAAATTTGTTTGAAATCGATTGAATAGTTTTCGCTCTAGCTTTGTATACATACGGACATACATGCAGACATACATACAGACATACAGACAGACATTTTGTACAAACCACTTTTTTGGACTCAGGGGCCCCAAAACGGATATTTCCACAAAAATTTCAACATCGATTTTTTTTGCGATCACTATAGACACTTTCTCTATACTATAGTATAGTGAGAAAGTAAAACGCTTGGGTTTATTGTACATGGGTGAAAGATTTCATAAAAAATATGTATTGAAAATTTGCGTTTAATTTATTTCCTACACCCAAAGATATTAAGAACACAATAATGGTGGATAACTGGAAAACGAAGTATTTCCGAACCTTACTTTTTAAATGCAATTTTTCTTTATTTTCACTAGTAGAACACGTCTTGAAAGTTTCTCCGTTCTTCCTGAACAAACCTGTATGCGTTCAGGCCTTTAATATAAAGAATAACGTTGCTGTCGACATAAATATGGCCGATGTTAAGGTACATTTGTGTTTTAATAATTAATTACTTGAGATTTTAGTAAAAATTGCATGTAAGGATTTTTAAAACTAATTTTTATACCAGCACTAAAATTTTGTCTTACAAAGGCGACTTGCAACTGAGAGGTTAGCATACCCGACTGCGAAGTTTGATAATGGCTTGTCAATGCTGAGTTAAAATAACAACGTATATTTAAATAACAACTCAATGGGTTTGGAAGATTTCCATCAAACTTACACTTACACTACTATTCTTTTTACAACTAACATATAATAATTATTTGGTGACTAGCTAGTAGATTTTTGTTTTTTATACATTATTATTATCTAATTTCTTGTCCAAATTTACGAAGTGTTGTTTCTACTCACTTATGTCTAATTTAATGTTTGACATTTATAATTTTTCAATCTCTGTATGTTCCAATTTACCCTAAAACATTTGACAATTATCCCTAACATTTCTTTTTAATTCGCTGTACTTTGTTGAAATTTGTTCTTTAAATTCGACAAGTTTACTCTCTATTTTCTCATCAAACGTAACCAGCAATTCATCCTTCATTTGGTTAGAGTTTTCTATTAAGTGTGCAATTACTTGAGTTTTTAATTCGTTTAATTTAAAGTTCAATTGCATTTAATTAATGTTTAATTCAGTTTTTTTAATTCATGCATTTGGTTGTTGAAAATTTCTGTTAATTTGTTACCTAATTTTTTAATTTGGTTTGAATTTCCTTCAAATTTAGTGTTTATTAATTCATGCATTTGGTTTGAATTTGCGTTTATTCAGCTTTTACATTGGTTTGAACTTTCTTTGATTCAGTTTTAAATTCATTAAATAATTCATCATTTCATTAAACATAGCCTATGAAATACCCTGTCGTCTTTGTATCCCTGCTCTAAAATACTATTACCACTAGGAATATCTACATTTACCATCTCCTGTTGCCTTCTTAAAATAACAACACATATTTTAAATTTTGAATATTGATTTTCCTAAAACAAGTAATTTTGTTAAAAATGTACAAGGAATAAAATATTGGCTTCTCTATGTAACAAATTAAATATTTTAACAGAGTGTTTCAAACATATGTTTTTTTACTTTGAAAAGTGGTTATAAAATTAAAAATACATATACTACACTGTAGAATACATTAACAACATGTTTTCTCTGTTGACGACATTCAAGTCGCGTTCGCATATTATATGTAAGGCGAAACATAAAAACACAATTTCTTGGTAATTGTTTACAACACTTGAAGTTTTGCATGGGAACGTAATTTTTTAAACTCAAAATTCCAAAAATGAATTTAAAAATCCTTTTTTTAGATTAAAAGATTAAAGTGGCTGTAATTTTACTTTATGCATTTTGTATAGTAATTACCAAGAAATTATATATTTAAACTTTCTTTAACTAGGAACTATGCCTGTTTTTAGAAAATTATGTAAGCAATTAATTATTTTACATTCAATGGGTTTTGTTTAACTTTAAAAATTCATATTTGTTTAACAATATAATTGTTCATTACCAAACTTATCTTGTACAGTGTCCTAAAATGTCTTCTCGAACAATTAGTTGCCTGAAGTGTCAGAGCATGGTGTTTGTACTACCAGCTTCGCCAGTCGACTACAAATATTGGAGTTTTAATTATTATCTACGTCGGTCACTGATATCGCGTCCGCTGCCGACAAGAACAACTTTGTGAGTTTTACACCAAGTAAACATAGCCTCAATTATAGGGAGATAAAAATTATTAAATGTTTTAATCAGGTTATTGTTCTTCATTATTTTTTCTGATGCCCCAGAACTGGTGTTATGCAGTTCACATTGAACGCCCTTCTTTTGTTGCCTGTCTCAGAGTACCGTGTTGGTCTCACTCTACAATCAAGTCTTATAATACGAAAAAGAAAAATACCAATTGGTGTTTCTTCAATCGATTTAGTAGATCTAAATATCTCAATTTATATTTTGTATTACAAATATAATATAACATTTCTTCAGAACAGACAAAATTGTTTATGTAAAGAGGTAAATATAAACTTAGGCCAAGCGCAACATCATTTTACATGTATTAAAAGTAAACAGTTTGACAAAAATTTAACCTACCCTTCCCGTTTTGAAGCGTGCGACCCTAAATGCACTAAGTTAGGGTTTTGTATTTTTATTTACTATCAATTAACGGTTTTACATTCAAAACTAAAAACTTTACAAAACATTAACAATGAATAGTCTTCAAACAATGTCCAGCCTGGGCACTTTTTAAAGTCCTCCGTCATTTAAAAAATGTGTCCTCAGGGGCTCGCATATGTGAGTACAGGAACTGGCATTCCCGAGGTGCCCATGCTGGATCTAACCTTTCTTCAACTTGTCTTGGGTTAGGTCCTTCTTTCTTTTTGCCTTTCCTATTTGATCTGTCTTGACCAAACGGTCTCTCTTGACCAATTTTTTCCGACTCCGACGCTATTAGAGTATTCGAGGGCTAGGAGTCTTTTCACTTTACACTACTCTTTTCTTCAAAGTATATCAACGAATGATGTGTGATAATACTACGGATATACCCCTCATGGATAAGCCTATAGGGGCGAATTCCATCGCCTGTTCCGATCGGGTGAAAGCCCTGGTGGATTGGGTGCTAGCCGCTCGGATTGTGGGGGCGGCAAATCACACGATAACTCAGGGGTGGCAAACTTGGCCCCAAAACATGCGACAAGTTCAGAAGCGGAAGCTGAAGACCCTTTTAAGAGGAAGGAAGTTCTCCGAAGAACTCCTCCGTCAGGAGGAAGATTTAAGAACGTTAATGGAAATACTGATCAAAATAAACTAACATCGCGCAAAGTTAGCTTGGGTTCTTCATCAACCAATAGTTTACATAATGGTTCACTTGTTACAGAGGACTTCAAACCGCAAACAAAAACTGAAATTTTCTTGTGGAATTCGTGGAAGAAAGCAGATTACAGAATAAATAAATTGGAAGGAACATTGGAAGCTCTAAAAGAAAGCTTTGCTTCAAAACAATTATTCCAATATGAAACAGATGATGAAGAACTGGAAAAGGAGACAGAGTGGATTATGACACGAAATCGAAAGAGACATAGTCAAAAGAGAAAAGCTGTTTCTTCTCCTGAAGAAATATCACCTGATATACAACTATCAAGAGACAGCGATGTAAGTGAAAGTAGGAAAGAAGGAAGTTTGCCACCACCTATTTTTATAGAAGGAGTTAAAGAATTCATCTTGTTTAAAGAATCTGTATTACAAGTTGCTACTAGCAAAATAAGCTTTAAGGTATTGGCCAATAGTGAAGTAAAACTTATTACCACTGAAGACAATGACTATCGCCTAATAATACAATTTCTAAGAAAATAAAAGGTCCAGGAAGGAAGCCCATTTTTTAACATTTCGTACCACACATATCAATGTAAAAAAGAAAAACTTTATAAAATTTTTGTAAGAGGCTTACATCAGTCAACGAAAGAAGGTGATATTAAGGATGATTTGAGAGACAAAGGGCATGAAGTTGTTAGAGCAACAAATATTTTTGTTAAAAAAATAATCGATGGTTTCCCAACGAAAGTTGAACTTCCTCTGTTTTTTTGTAGAGCTGAATCCTAAACCAAATAATAAAGATATATATGAAATAACAAATATGCTATACTGCAAAGTTAAAATTGAACCACCAAGAAACCACTCAATGTAAACGATGTCAAGGTTTCGGTCACACTCAAAATTACTGTCAGAGACAGACTAAGTGTGTTAAATGTGGTGATAACCATCTCTCTACACTATGTAGCCTACCTAAAAGTCTCCATGTAAATGTGTTAACTGTGATGGTGACTTGCAATTGCAACTAAACCAGCACCAAGTGACAGATCTGCGGAAATGCAAAGTAGCAGTACACTCTCAAGAGCCAACTACTCAAGATATCTGGAAGTTGTTAAATCAGTTAGATATAAGACTTAATGCTATTGAAATCAGGTTAAAGAAATTTGACACTGAAAATACAATTAAAGATCAGAGTACAAATACAACAAAGAAGAAATGACAGCTTTATCTCTACGTATCATTGCTTGGAATGCCAATGGCTTGTTACTTCGAGCGCAAGAGTTAGAAATGTTTCTTCATTATATGAATATTGATTTGGCATTGATTTCAGAAACTCACTTTACCGATAAGACATATCTAAAAATTCCCGGGTTCACTATTTATGAAACACCACATCCGAATGGCAGAGCACATGGAGGATCTGCTGTAATAATAATTAGAAGTAATATTAAACATTTTGTAAATAAATCAATGGCAAAGGAATACATTCAGGGAACTGTGGTATACAGTTGAAAGAATAAGGGGTGATTTGAATACAGCGGCGGTATACTGCCCACCTAGGCACAATATAAAGGATAAGCAATTTGAGGAAATATTTAGCATGTTGGGGCCTCGCTTTGTATTGGGAGGAGACTTTAATGCTAAGCACTTGGCATGGGGATTTCTATTGACTAACACTAAGGGTAGAGAGTTATATAGGGCAATAGAAGATTGTGCATGTGCTATTCATTCAACAGGCAAGCCAACTTACTGGCCTTCTGATGGAGCAAAGGTTCCCGACTTAATTGATTTTTTCATAACAAAAGGCATATCTGATAATTACATCGAAGTATGCAATGTTGAGGATCTGTCATCAGATCATGTTCCTTTACTGATGGTATTAAGTTTGTCGATCATACATAAAAAGAAAAGGCCAACTCTCACAAATAAGTATACTAGTTGGGATGATTTTAGGAATGAATTAGATAATCGAATAGACATAAGAGACAAATGTAAAACTACAGCGGATCTGAATTTTGAAGCAAGCAAGTTTGTAGATGCTATTCGTGGGGCTGCTAGAAATTCAACCCCAGGCCTCAATTCTTCTCGATACCAAAGTATATGCTATCCTCTCAATGTCAGAGAAATGATAAAAGATAGGGGACAAGCACGTCGTATCTGGCACAAATCAAGAAACTCTGTTGACAAGAATAAATTTAACAGAATAAGTAATCAGCTTAACCGTCTAATTAAAGAAATAAAGAGAAGTTGTTTCGAGAGCTACTTGGAAGGTCTATCAGCTGAAGCGGATACCAACTTTTCGTTGTGGAGAGCTACGCGTAGACTTAAGCGACCTACAGTTAGAGTTCCTCCAATTAGAGATGAAGGAGGGACATGGTTACGGCGTGATGACGAAAGGCTGAATCGTTTGCCAAACATCTTTATGGAGTATTTCAACCACACGAGTGTCAGTCTACAGTTAACCTAGCAAAAATGTATAACAATGGCAAACGTATCAAACTTACAACACCATTTGAAGTTGCTCAAGAAATAGATAAATTAAATACGAGAAAAGCACCAGGTATTGATGAAATTCCATCAGTTATATTAAAAGAGGTGCCAAGAAAAAGTATAATATTCCTTTCAAATCTGTTCAATAATTGTTTTGAACTTGAATTTGTTCCTGATTGCTTCAAGACAGCAAACATTATTATACTGCTAAAGCCCGGCAAGCAGGCTGAAGAAATAACATCGTACAGACCAATATATTTACTTTCTATGGTAGCTAAACTCTGGGAGAAGCTCTTTTACAAAAGGTTGAAGCCATTTATAAAACTACCAGATCACCAGTTTGGTTTCAGAAACCAGCACTCTACTATAGATCAAGTCCATAGAGTTACTGTTATTATTGAAAGGGGATTCGAGGAAAAGCAATTTTCTTGTGCAGTCTTTCTGGACATTCAACAGGCTTTTGATAAGGTATGGCACGAGGGGCTTCTTTTTAAGCTTAACAGAGTGGTGCCGGGGAACTATTGCCGTCTATTGAAATCATACCTAACTGACAGGAAATTTAGAGTGATGACAGAAAAATCTGAGTCAGCTCTCTACACAATGAAAGCAGGAGTTCCGCAAGGTAGCGTTCTAGGACCAATACTTTACCTGTTATACACAGCAGATATTCCAACTACAAATAAAACCACAATAGCTACATTTTCCGATGATACTGTCATATTGGTTGTGAATCAATCACAGAAGACTGGAAAATTGAAGTTAATGAACTAAAATCTTCTCAAGTGACATTCTCATTACGGAACATAGATCCAGGCTTTGGAGTTTATCTTAATAAGAAACTAATTCCACAGAGTAAATCTGCTAAATATCTTGGAATGCATCTCGATGAACTTGGAAGCATCACATATGTATGAAAGCAACCCAAATAAAACAAAAACTGCGTGATCTGTACTGGTTGATTGGACGAAAATCAAAATTGGCTTTGTACCATAAGAGATTGTTGTATATTTCTATTATTAGACCTATTTGGATATATGGTGCGGAATTATGGTGATGTACGAAACCCTCAAATCAATTAATTATACAGCGAATACAAAATCGTATTATTCGTACAATTACAATGGGGGTTGGCGTGCGAAGCACGCAATGCTTTGTGTATTAAAGATACTCCCAATATTATGCGGAATTGCGTGCGAACCATTTTGCAGCTATTCAGCACCGTCGTGAATAGGCCTATTTCCCAAATTGTCGGTTGAAACCCTGAGACATAGGCCTATAAACTTAATTTTGGAAATTTGCTCAACTCACGTCAGCGGTTCAGCTGCGTGGTCGAATTATTTGTTGTTATTGGAGGGATTGAGACAATAGCAGACATAGATTTGAAAGACATGTACAGGGTGATTCAGGAATAAACGGTGAAACATTCAGGACGTGTTCTACCAGTGAAAACAATGGAAAAAGTTCATACATACATAAATTCGGAAATGCTTCTTTTTCCAGTTATTCATTAATTGTTTTTACAAAATACTTAATATCTTTGGAAGTAGAAAATATATGTTGAACGTAAATTTTGGATACCTATTTGGTATGAAATCTTTTACTCACGTACGCAAACCAAAATATTTTCAAAATGGCGACCGTTTAAAATTTTGTGATGCAAAATATCTCGAAAACCGATAGCTTTTCAAAAAATGTTAGGAAACAAAACAATTCATTTTTTGATAACAAACAAAACGGTTTCCATCCCGTAGCGCAAAAGAAAACCGAGTTATCGGAAAAAAAAACTCAAAACATAATTTTTTTCTGTACTATCATTGCTGTTTTGTATTGTATTGTATAGACAATGCCAAGAAATAATGTTTTGAGTTTTTGGACGACAACGCGGTTATTTTTTTAGCTACGCGAACGGGAACAATTAAAACATATTTAAAACTCATTGTAATTGTATCCAAGTCACAAATTTGAATAAAAAGAATGATTTTTTTCCATCTGTGTGACTTTATTATTTGTTTAAAGTAATTCACTTACTTGAACATGACGCGTTTCGGAACTTTATTTCATCATCAGATTCTCGCTCTAGTGTGCTCTAGAGTGTCCGGTTGTATTCGTTATATATATGTTATGTGTTATAGTGCGCGTTTAAATGTGTTTATGTTGTTTTGTATATGTATTTATTTTAATGTGCTAACGACCTCACTAGAGCGAGAATCTGATGATGGAATAAAGCTCCGAAACGCGTCATGTTCAAGTAAGTGAATTACTTTAAACAAATAATAAAGTCACACAGACCGAAAAAAAATCATTCTTTTTATTAAAAAATATTGTTCGTTATTAAATAAACGGTACCAGGAAATGGCACATATTTTCTCACAATCATATTTTAAATTATTAAACAGATTCACCGTGACTTTATGATTGTAGGAGGGGGGTAGGAGAGGTGATATAAAAGTAGGAGATTAACTAATAAATGTTATTGTTATTATCTAGAGAGAAAACTATACGATCGATTTCGAACAAATTTGCACCGAACACGTCAATTGGGCCTGTTTAGACGCACGAAAAAAGGTTTTGAAAATTTTCGAACAACAACCCCCTTTTCGGCCAAAGATATACCAAAAATAATTTATTTTATTATTAGCCAAACGAGAATTTTTAGAAAGATGCTGTTTTTTTGCATTATTAGGCCTAAGGGCTAAAAATAAGTCGAATTTTATCAAAATCGTTAGAGCCGTTTTTTTATAAAAAAAAATAATAACTGCTTTTTTGGGGGATTTTTGGCCAAAAAGAGGGTTGTTTTTCAAAAATGTTCAAAACCTTTTTTCGTGCATCTATGCAGGCCCAATTGACATGTTTGGTGAAAATTTGTTCGAAATCGATCGAATAGTTTTCTCTCTTGCTTTGTATACATACAGACAGACATTTTGTAAAAACCACTTTTATGGACTTAAGGGGTCCCTAAATGGATATTTCCACAAAAATCTCAACATCGATTTTTTTTGCGATCACTATACTTTCTCTATACTATAGTATAGCGAGAAAGTAAAAATGATTATTTTTGGTACACTAACATTTTTTGTAAATCTAGCGCTTTCGAAATATTTTACATTAACAATATAATGTTCCTCGATTTTGAAAATATATGGAACAAGTTTTGATTTATTGTAGATACATGGGTAACAGATTCCATACCAAACATGTATCCAAAATGTGCATTCAATACAATTCCTTTGTCCGAAGGTATTCAATATTTTGTAAAAAAAATGGTGGATGACTGGAAAACGAAACATTTCCCAACCTATGTTTATATGAATTTTTTTCTTTAATTTCACTTGCAGAACACGTCCTGAGAGTTTTTCCGTTTCTTCCTGAATCACCCTGTATAATGGAAAGTGTATTTGAATCTTTCAATATTAACGCTAGGCAAACACATCTTGTGGATACCCTGTACAGTTTTAAACAGAAACAAATTGCGTTGACTGTTACGTTATTCATACAGCGCGGCCTGCGTACTTTAAAAAACAACAGTTTCAAGTAAGCCTACGCTATCTATGGGGATAAATCGTAAACTCAATTTCACGCATGCGTAGACACACACTAACAACACAGTATGTCCCTTTGTCACTTTTCACTCTTGCTTGATCTAGTCTACAGAAATGTCATCTTAAAATACTTATAATTAAATAAAAACCTTATTTATATATAAAACTGCTCGCAGTCCAGTAATCGTTTTTTTATAATCGGTGACGACCGTTTCGCCTATTTCATTCAGGCATTGTCAAACCGAAACTTTTATGTTTAGCATTTAATTTAAATGCTCGTCACTTTAAAATTACACAAAAACACACAACACATCACAACACTTTGAAACACAAAAAACTACATTTAAAATAATCGCAATGTTAATTATGTCATATAACATGGACACACGTGTTCACTGGTTCATTGCTTAGTCAGTACTGAACAAAAAAAACTAGTTTTGCGGTTGGTTATGTCTTCTAATTGAAGGGGTTAATTTAATTATACTGTGGAAGATGGTATTCGATTGAAAGTGGACTTTTTCGTTTAATAAAATAG
This sequence comes from Philaenus spumarius, assembly GCA_018207615.1. Classification (NCBI taxonomy): domain Eukaryota; kingdom Metazoa; phylum Arthropoda; class Insecta; order Hemiptera; family Aphrophoridae; genus Philaenus; species Philaenus spumarius. The sequence continues at coordinate 46,258 of JAGFPH010006961.1, read as the reverse complement.
ATGGATCAGAAATACATTGTTTGTAAATTTGGAATTCATCAAGGACATTCATAATTGGCCCTTTTGAGCATTTATGTAATATTTGCATATTGCTATCTATATTGGAATAATTGTGGCCTGTTTCTACTAGATGTTCAGCAAATTTAGATTTTATTGGGTTAAGGTTTCTTTTCGGTAAGTGTTCTTTAAATCGGGTTTTAAACGATCTTCCCGTTTGGCCGATATAGTGTTTAGGGCAATTGTCACAGGATATTTTATATACGCCGCTTGCATTGAATGGGCATTTTTCTCTATTTCTAGGTTTTAATGCATTTCCTAAATTATTTCCTGTTTTGAATGCTAACGTGTAACCTTGTTTTTTAAATATCCTTCCTGCGACATTCTCTACTAGTC
>JAGFPH010006961.1:15117-25377 GCA_018207615.1 Philaenus spumarius | reverse complement strand
AGGTACTTATATTTCTAATCTTAAACCGATTTTGAGTATTCAAACACGATGGATTTGTAATAATTCCGTAATGGTTCATTCAATGCCTATTTTCAGATATTTCAAAGTACTTACACTGCAATAATTCTATATATTATACAAGATCCAAAAGATGTTTTACATACGGAGTGGATTCACAGCATTGGTACATAACTCAGATAGAATGAGACTAAGAGTGGTGCGCAACAGCCTGTATCAAAGCCAAACTTTGTTTAAGAAATGTAATTCATTCGTCACCTAGAAACGTTTTTACAATAAATATAAATACATTTAAAAAATGTCAAATGCTAAAACGTTTTTGAGGCGGTGGTCAAACGTTTTAGGCGATACAAAGCGCAATTGAAATATTCCAACTTAACATACGGACGATGTTTTGGACTATAAAGTCTGTATGTATGTGAGAGTGTGTTTGTTTTTGTACGAGTTTGTTGCTTTGAATTTTCTTTTGAAGGATAATGTTAAATTAGTTTTCAGTATTTCTATTGTGTATATATACGAAGTTCCTTAACGCGGGTTGCGGTAAGAGTTAACAAATACAAAATGTAATGCGTAACAAAAAACAGTGTTATTAATTGGTTGCTATGGCAATGACAAATATAAAATACGAGTAACGAAAAAGCGTTATCAAATTGGTTGCAATGGCAATGAATGTAAATACATTCAAGAAACATGTATTTTGTTTAATCAATTTAAATTAAGAGACGATCGGTTCCGTCCGGCGTAGTTCAGATATTATCGTCAAGCGCCGAAATGCATTCAGTAAACATAAAATGTTCGTTCAACAGTCTAGGCCTAACCTAAAATTATTGTATATGTAATGAATATTTAATTTATTTTACCTGCATTAACGGCAACATACATACCATAATTTTATGTTAGTCCTAGTTAGTAACACAATAATTTTAGGTTAGGCCTAGACTGATGAACTAACATTTTATATTTATTGAATGTATTTACAATGAATGGACATTTAACTGTGTTTACCATCTTAGCTTTGATGTTATAATTAATTCTATACCTTTATTATAATAACATTAAACTTATGGAAACAGTCAATATTTGTATAAAAAACAAACTAATAATAAACGGCAATTGATTAAAACTATGTGTGTGAAAAAGATAATAAAAGAATTGAAGAAAAGGATTGAAGATCTTCGTTTTCTTGATGGGGGTCCCATGACCGCACACATTAACTTTTTTTATACTTAACTTCTAAATGTTTTAACCACAGCCATCTTGAAACGGATAACTTCAGCAACATAAAATTTGTATACACAAATGTGATAAACTTTCTTGCTGCGTTTCATGAATTTATCTTACACCGTTCATAAGATAATAATTTTTCCAAAAACACACATACAGACAGACAACTCGTAATATAAGCAATACAGGACACATGTTTATGTTGTATTATTTTCTAGTTCATTTCTCAGCCCTTGAGGATAGTATCTGAACTACGCCGGACGAAACCGATCGTCTCTTAACTTAAATTCATGAACCAAAACACATGCTTTTTTAATGTATTTACATTCTTTGCCACAGCAATAAATTTGGTAACGATTTTTTCGTTACTAGTATTTTATATTTGTCATTGCCATAGCAACCAATTAATAACACTTTTTTCGTTACGCATTACATTTTCTATTTCTTAACTCCTACCGTTACCCGCGTTAAGGAACTTCGTTTTAAAGAAAAATCCTATGGTGGATTACTTTTTATCAATCAGTTAAGGATAACTGAGAAAATACAATAATTCTGGCCGAAAGTAGTTTCCATGATCACTTTCCGTGAATGCAGTAATCACAGAAAACTACTTTCAGCTAGAAAATTAATGTGTTTTCTCGGTCACCCTTGACTCAATGGTCAAATTGAAACACCATTGGATTTGTCTTTAAATTGTTTACTTTTTTTGCATCTTAAAACTTTTTCGTAAAATCTTTAGTTTTTTATATATTTAACTTTGTAAAGTTTGAAATGCCGCCATCTTGAAACGGATAACTTCAGCAAAATAAAATGTTGCACATTTCTGAAAACTAAAGTGATAAACTTCCATGATGAGTTTTATGAATTTATCTTTAACCATTCATAAGATAATAACTGTTTTCTAAAACACACATACAGACAGACAACTTCTAAACTAATCAAGATAGGACACCTTTTTCGTTATAATGCATTATTTGCTAATTTTGACCTGCTGAATATTTGGTAAAGTTTGGTAGAATGGCTGCGATCGAGACACCATGTTTAAGGCATGGGGACAGTTTTACAAACTCTTCATTGACCAGTTCGTTTTAATAAATATTTCATCAACTCCTGTAAAAGCGAGTGTACGTCCGTACTTACGTGAGTAACATATAATAAAACAGCTGATTTCACCCATCATACGTAATTACTGAACAAACCCAGTGTAGATTATACTTTGGGGTTATGTTTACAACTTCAATAATTATAATTTCTTGTAAAGTGGTTTTTTTTAATAGGCTATGAGTAATAGAACTAATGTATGCTATAATATACGCTGTAATATTTGCTTTGAGGTTATAAACTGTATATAAATACAACCTTTTACCATCAATATATTCGTTTATACAAATTTAAAGAAGAGATACCTATTCGTTTGAGTTCGGAAACATTCGTACATCTTCGTATAACATATAAATATATTCCATTATTAATTATTTCTTCACTATAATATTAATTACTTCTTAATCCTTTGATCTATCAATATGAAATAAAAAGCAATTGAAAGATAATAATTGTATCTTTCTTTAAATATAATAAAGTTTATAAATACTTTTTTTCAAATAGACATACAGTTTTATAATCCTTATAATTGTACACATTTACCGAGTTAAAAGTCCCCGTCAGCATAGTTAGGTAGGCCTAGATAAAGTCTGTTGTTTTTAAATAGTATTTTTTTAAATTATGTATTTCTGATGTGTATCTAATTAATTTGCCTGAGATTTTTCACGGAGTATTAATACATATTGTGTGTGAAATCCATCCAGAATTCAATTTCCAATTTTACTTAATTCAAAACGCTAAGGGAATTAAACTAAATCAAGATAACCCCGTTTCTACTTCTAATTATTTTTTTAAATTACGTTTTTTAAACGAACTCCGCATTCAAAATCAATTTGTACTTCAGCATCCTTTCTTAATTTTCTTCCCTAAGTTTTATAAAATTTCGATTATTTTCATTTGCAAAGGATCGACGCCGGCACGCAGATATCGAAGTAAGGGTCTGGAAACATTAGAGGGTGGAATATGCAAAAATCTTAAGAGTACAAATTAAGTCCGGGATTAACTGGAAATTTTTAAAAATTGCTTCATTCCGAGAAGCTCCGAGACGTTTCTCATTTTTCTTCTTAGTATACACATAAAAAAAGAAGAGTAAAGGAATCGAAAAAGTTGATCCAAGCACGTAAATGAAAAATTACATTTTCTTCGTTAAGACTCCGAGGGAGGCGACAACTTAGCGCGACCCAACCCAACAGCTGCTTCGATTCCATTTCTTACTTGATCGAGGCTTAATTTAAAATAGATTCAAACTGGCGACGCCAACAGATCGAGTTTTAAAACCATCTCTGGAAATTGATATGTAGGTTGTTCAATATAGGTGTCGCAAAAACCTTTAGCGTTGTATACAGGTTTATTGAAATAAATGAAAAATGTTCAGTAACGTTTTTATATTTCTGCTTAGTTTAGTCCCAATCCGCCATTTTGTTGTTTACAAAAACAAATTGTATCTCCAGAAATAGGTAAGATATTAAGTTCCAATTTTGTTTGAGAATTTTGTATGTTATGATTTACAAGTGGATCAAACACCAATGTATTTTAAAAATTTTCCAAATGGCGGTCGTTATAATTTTTTTACTGTCGAATATCTTGAAAACCGTTAACTTTACAAAAAATGTACAAGAGACAAAATATTTTTCTTTTTTAACGACTGACAAAATGGTATTATCGTTTCTTATATAGGATAATTTTTGATGTTGTAGACAATTAATTACCAAGAAATGATCCTTTTTGACCTACAGATACGACTAAAACACCATTTTGTCTGTCGTTGAACTTGTAAATTCTGTGGAAAGTTAACGGTTTTCAAGCTATTCCACGTTACAAATTTGTAACGGCCGCCATTTTGAAAACACAAACTGAAAAACATAATTTCTTGGTAATTGTCAACAACATCCTAAACTAGCCTAAAACCAACATTTATTAATTAATTCTTGTAGTTTAAAAAAAAAGGTAATATAAGTTACTCTGAAATGTTAGTTTCAGGCTAATTTTAATTAATTGTTGTAGACAATTACCAAGAAATTACGTTTTCAGTTTTTTTTTCAATAACTCAATTGTCTTTTGACCTGAAGAAACGAAAAAAAAAACAAAACAATTTTGTCTGTCGTTAAAAAAATAAACATCTTTTGTCTCCTGTACATTTTTTGTTACGTTAACGGTTTAAAAGATATCTACTTTAAAAACTTGTAACAGCCGCCATTTTGAAAATTATTCAAATAAATTGTTGGCGTTTGGCAAACTTGTAAATCGCAACATCGAAAATGTTTGTACCAAATTTGGAGTCAATATTTTACCTAGTTCTGGAGTTACAGTGAGTTTTCGTAAACAAAACAAAATGGTGGATTGCAGTTAAGCTAAGCCTAAATAAAGTTACTGTACATTTTTCGTGTATTTCAATGTATACAATACGATCCTGTTTAGCCCGCAAAGGTTTTCTGTGACATTTTGTATAACTATATGCGGGCACTACTGACTCTATGAGAAAGTACAGTACATACTAAATCATTTAAAATAGTCGATATTAATTTTATAGACTAAACATTTTTAGTTTAAATATTTGTTCTTATTAAACCTCATTAGCTATGTCGATGTTACGTTAGGGTTAGGGTAATTATTTGTACATTTTTATTTGTTGGTGACTTCATGTGTTAGGGATCTACAGTTTTTTTTTTAGGGGTTGGAATGCACTTACGCAGACGTCTCAACATAAACCCAGGCACAAAAGTGATACGCCGACATCTCCTGAGATGGAACGTTACAACACTCCAGTACCATGTGAAACAGACAAACAAAGACACTCCAGATGCATCACTGGGGGGGGGGGGGGGGGCAGCAACATCTAGGGACCATTCCCTAATGGCTGCAAGCAGCAATCTGGAACTCACTTCAATAAAAATCGAGGCAAACAGGTTAGTGTCAATCTTGATGGAGTAGCAGCGTGAAGGAACCTATGGAGGGTCGTTCAGGATAGCGGCAGTCCGAGGCCTACCGACTTCCGGGATGTCGAGTCTGCTGCAGATCTCGTCTATATGAGGATAGCCTGAGTTGCGTGCATCCTGAAACTGTTTGGTAGCACATCTTAAAGCAAAAACTTCTAGGCTAGGTATGCCGGCTAACCATAGAATGGTGGAGTTTCTCACGTACCATGGCTGATGCGTGAGTCTGCGAAGGGCAGCTGTCTGAAGAGTCTCCAATTTTTTAACTTCCTGCTACCAATAAAGGGAAGTTATTGATTTCGGTCCGATTTTCGAAAGTCGAGTTTTCATTAAATCTCCACGTTTTGAGGTCCAAGGAAGCCATTCTGACTATTCCCGCCGAGGTGTCCGACCGTGTGTGTGTGTGTGGCGGGGTGTGTGTGTGTGTGCGTGGATGTATGTGTGTAAATAAATTTTTGTCGTACAGTTTCTCAAAAACGAATCAACCGATTGAATTCTACGACATGTCATTCGAAAGGGTGTATCAAAACTTAGATCTGATTAGATTTGAGAGTTAATCCATCGAGCCAATCCAAAGAAATTTAAAAAAATAACCTACATTTTTTTGGAATTTTTATGTTTTTTAAAAATAACTTTAAAGCGTGCGAAAAAATCATAATAAAACCATGTATACATTTTTTGTGCTTAAAAAACTGCGTCGACTGCTTATTTGAAAATGAAAATCGGAAGACGCATTCAAAAGTTATCGTTGTTTAAAAATTCACAAATTTTTGTTTTTTTGTATTTTTTTAACATATCTTCCAGATTTCTCAACCAATCAATATAAACCTGTACATTTTCTTTTTGTGCTTTAAAAACTGCGTAGAATGCTTTTTTAAAAATGAAAATCGAACGACGCATTCAAATGTTATTGTTGTTTAAAAATTCACAAATTTTGGTTTTTTGGTATTTTAACAAATAAACTCATTTTTAAGCGTTTAAAATTCAAACTAAGCGGGAAGTTCTATGGTTTGCCTGCACGGTCAACCAATTACCAGATTTTTTTTGCTGGATTTGCTGGCAAGCGCCCACCAAGCGGTAAACGCGTACATCAGAATTGAACGCACTATCAACAGAAACATCGATAATTTAGCTTTTACTGGCAAGGGACTACGTCTTGCTAACAAGGGTGAGAGGAAACCCCGAATTCGCATTCTTTCGGAGACCTTGTTCTGCACGTGTCGCCTGAAGTTGAGTCGACTGTCCAGCGTTATGCGAGGTAGTTGACAGTAGGCTTCCAAGTGATAACCACTCCGTCAAGTTCCACGGCACGTGTCATTCTACGTCTTTTCCTGAAACAGATGGAATCAGATTTATCAGCATTTATCTTAATGCGCCATTTCTGCAGCCACGGGGACAGCGCGTCCATTTGTTTCTGCATGGTCTTTGTTGCGTATGCCGGATTTGCGCTACTACAGTGTAGAAACGCATCATCAGCATACAGCGAGAGTGTCACACCTGGAATAGTTGGAAAGTCGTTAGTATAAACCAGATACAGTACTGGTCCCAGGACACTGCCTTGGGGAACACCAGCAAGTATCGACCGCAGAGTGGGGAGTTCGCCGTCTACGAAGGTCTTGAAGGATCTGCCTGAGAGATAGGAGCGGATCAAGTGTACAGCAGCCACCGGTACAGGAGACTCGCTCAACTTGTAGAGGAGGCCCTCGTGCCATACCTTGTCAAACGCCTTGCTGACATCTAGCAACACTGCAACAGAGGACAAGAACTTATTGTGGTTATCAACCAGATAACTCAAATGAGTTGGAGCGTAGTGGAATGACCACGTCGGAAGCCGAACTGCTCTGGTCTGATGTAGTCCTCCAGATAGGGCTGCAACCTGGAAAGGAAAAGTCGCTCGAATATTTTTGAAATGGTCGGCGGCAGAGATATCGGGCGATAATTCTGCGGAAAGAGATGGGATCCTTCCCCTTCTTCGGGATGAGGATGATCTTTGCAGTCTTCCACTGAGAAGGGAAGTGGCGTAACCTGAGAACAGAATTAAACAAAGTTAGTAAGACCTCCACTAACTGAGAGGGCGCAGCAAGCAAGGCCCTGCCGCCAATCCGATCCAGCCAGGATTTCCTCGGCTTGACCACAGAGACAGCAGACCGCACCTCCTTGAGAGTGAAAGATTCGATGACTTCATCAGCCTCCGGTGACTGCAAAGTAGTCGTCAACGAACTCCTCGATCATATCTGCATCAGTTCAAATCCAGTTATTAGTATATAGTGTTCTTTAATATTGCACTCTATGTCTGCGTTAATCTAAATGACATAAAGTAAAATAGTTTAAAAAAATTTAATAAATATTTTTTTTAAACCCTCTATTGCAATATATTAAAAACGTTTAAAAATTAAAACCTATAATTAAGTTTCTACTAATTTTACAACCCCCGCGGCGAAGCAAATGCAAACAGATTATTATTATTTTATTACTAAGCATTTGATTCAAATCAGCTACTTGATCTGTTATAGGGGAGAGAGTTATCCCCGTATTTTAACCGTTTTCAACTTTTAAAATCAATATTTAGCAAAATCCTTTCTTAGAGCACTTCCTCATAATGGTATGGAGAGTCCCTGAAAATTGTAAGGCTCTAACTGACATAGTTTTAGCTGTAAGTTGATTATGATTCAGTGAGTCAGAAATTCTTCTTTTACAGATACAGATGTTAAAATATACAGGGTGTCCCCGAACTCTCTGGACCCCTTTTGCTTTTGTGGATATGTTCCTGGGATCGAGACAAATATATTTCACAATACAAACATGGGTATTCGGGTCTTATTTTTTCGTCTGTCTGTCTGTATGTGTTTTTTTACAAAATACTTAATATTTTTGAAAGTAAAAGGGATATTGAGGTCAAACTTTGTACACTTATTTTTTGCGTAACCTCTTATCACTCTACGAAAAGTTATAACATTATTTTAAATATTTTAAAAATGGCGGCCGTTTATAATTTTTAATGTCAAATATCTCAAAAACCGCTAACTTTACAAAAAAATTACAAGAAACAAAAAAGTTTACTTTTTTAATGACAAATAAAATGTTTTTTTTATTTTGTCTGTAGCTCAAAGGATAACAGAGATATTGACAAAAAATGTAAAAATGTATTTCTTGGTAGTTGTCAACAATACCCAGAATTACTCTAGAAACAAAATATTTTAAAGTTATTATGAGCTAAAATAATCAGTTATTTGCATTACGTTCCGAGCACTTTCTGAGCTGATTCTACTAGCAATAAACAATGAAAAAAGTTCATATATTCATATATCTGTTTCTTTTGTTTCCAAAAATTATACAGAGTGATGAAAAAGTTTCGCACCCCTACGTAAGTTTAAACCTGTTACACGTATTAACTCCAAACTTTCAGGAGAATTGGGCAAATGTTGCACCTTTTAGGGGTATGAATGAATGTTACCGTTATTCGGTTGGGGGGCTTGCAAGTCGAAAATTGTAAATAGTAAATAAAAGGTCAATTCCCAGCATACGAAATTTGCGTAGCAGTGAACGTGTTAACGCCATGCACAACACGAACATTTCACGACATGAAAGAGTCGAGATGTAGATGTTTGTGTTTACTAATCGTTATTTGATAAATATGAGGCCGATACACCCACTCTGAACTTCGAGCTACAATATCGCTCGAGCCTTGAGTCGTAGTAGAACACCGCTGCTTATCAATGTATACTTTAGGTTAACATCTCTGCCGCTGCAAAATTACTGTGGCCAACTAAAAGCAGAACGTAAATTATGACATCCGTTCACACATGCGCGGAAAATTCTTCTTTTAGCCGCTAAACAATGTATGTCTGTTTTTTTTGCGAATTTCCATAGGAAAGATAAGCTATTGTAGTAAGCCTTCCTATGAGACCTAAGATTGTGAGCACCGAACATGGTCCCAAGAACACGTTTTGGTTTTAAAAATGTTATATATATGTATCAACTCCTATAAAAGCAAGTGTACGTACGTACGTGAGTAACATATAATATAACAGCTGATTTCACCCGTCATCTGTAATACACAAACCCAGTGTAGATTATAGTTTGGGGTTATGTTTACAACTTCAATCGTTACAACTTCTTGTGAAGTTGATTTTTTTTTTAATTTGAGTTATATAACTAATGTACGCTATAATATACATTATAATATTTCCTTTGAGTTTATAAACTGTATATAAATACAACCTTTTATCATCAATATATTTGTTTATACAAATTTGAAGAAAAGATACATATTCGTTAAATTTCGGAAAAATTCGAACATCTTCGTATAACATATAAACACATTCGATTATTAATTTCTTCACTATAATATCAATAACTTCTAAATAATTTGATCTATCATTATGAAATAAAAAGCAATTAAAATATAGTCTTTTTATCTTTTTTTGAATATATACTAACTTATGTAAATAAAAATGTTTAACAAATGTGCCTTCAGTTTTATAATCCTTATTATTTTACACATTTACCGACTTAATCCCCGTCAGCATAGTTAAGGTTGGCCTGGATAAGTAGGCCTTAATGTTGCTTTTAAACAGTTTGTTTTTAAAATAATTTATTTCTGATGTGTATCTAATTAATCAGCCTGCGATTTTTCAAGGGGCTTTCTAGTATGTATCTGTATATATAAGTGTTCGCACTCTAATGGTCGCATTTTAATTTGGTCCAATTTAGGACAAGTTGGTACACACGTTGGTTGTCTATGTATGACAACACGACTGAATGCTACCTGGAACCCTTGGGGGGCAATAAAAATATTTGCAGGGTACGACATTACGACGTTGCCGAATCTCATTAGCGACTCAGTCGTAAAGTCGTAGTCTGCGCTAGGTCCCAGCCCCTAATCCCTCCACGTCTACCTGCGAGGCTGTCTTGAAGAAAAACTTTATCCACACCAGAACTGAGTTCATAGCTAGACAATATTTACCCCTTTAAAGTCACTTCA
>JAGFPH010006961.1:0-15017 GCA_018207615.1 Philaenus spumarius | reverse complement strand
TATGGCCCTAGAGGAAGCTACATACCAAATTTCATTTCAATCCGTTCGGTAGTTTTTGAGAAATCGTGATGAGTGAGTCAGTGGGTTTTCGCTTTTATATAGATAGATATATATGTAGATAAATAATATAAGGGATTATTCTGCATATTTTTTTGCAGGACTTTATAGCACATCTGGTTCTCCAAAATCTAACAAAAAGTAAAATACAATAAAAGTTTCCGGTTGAAATACACGTGGAGGCTGCTGGTGGTCCGAAGCTGCAAGGTCAGTTTCCAAATTTGCAAACGAGTTTTTCCGCTGCGAGCGGAACGAATCAGCGCTTGAGCCGGGGCTGGAGAATGAGGCGCAAACAAATCAAATTGTACGTACTTATTTCGTACACACGGGCAGCTATTTGGTGCCTTTGTGAGTAGACCAATTTCCGAAATAGTCGGTGTAACCCTAAATTATATAAACTGAATTTTGGAAATTCGCTCAACTCACGATAATGGTTCAGCTGCTTAATTGAATTATTTTCACTTAATTTCGTTCAGTTTGTTGATCTGTACATTATAATTATACTCACGCCATCAAATACCGTATTTATAGAAAAGCTATCATCTGAGAAGTGAGTTGGTTTTTACACATGAGAAACGAAAACTTAATTTTATTAATCGTAAGTCACTATAAGCCCACTTAAAATCATAACTCATGGTGGATTATAAGCTCACGGTGGATTAAATCATATATGACGGAAAGAACACAGCAAGTAGTGATTGCTGGTGAGAAGGCCAACGAGGTAGAGCTCAAATATGGGGTCCCCCAGAGATCAATTCTTGGCCCGGTTTTATTTTTATTGTATATTATATATTAATGATTTGTCAACATCTGTTATTATTGGCAATGTGATTCAATACGCAGATGATACAACTCTCACCTTCAGTGGTAAAAGTTTAGATGAAATAGAACTTAGATGTTTTGAGCAAATTAGTGTAGCTTGTCAGTTCTTTAATGATGGGAATTTACAAATTAACTCGAAAAAGACCAATTGCATACACTTTGGTCTCACTGAAGAGGCTAGATCTTCAGGTGCTAACATCTTTCTGGGTGAAGAGCAATTAGAAGAGGTCAGGTCTGTTAAGTTTTTAGGTCTAAATATAGACAAAGGACTGACATGGTCGGACCACATTGATACCATTTGCGGAAAAATAGCTTCTGGTATTTTTGTTCTTCGATGCTTAGCTAAACAAGGCTGCAGCAAGCATATTCTTAAAACTGTATATTATGGCTTAATATATTCTCATTTAAATTATGGGGTTATATTCTGAGGAAATTCAACCAAATTGCAAAGACTATTTGTCATGCAGAAAAGAGCCATAAGGGTAATTTGAAATTTGAAAAATGGCCAGTCATGCAGGGATGTATTTAAAGCAGAAAACTGCTTAAGGCCCGGTACACACTTGCTGCAAATGGACGCGGGACGCTACGTCCATTTAAATTTGCGTCCACCTATGCTTATCTGCGTCCTATCTGCGTCCCATCTGCGTCCCATCTGCGTCCTATCGGCGTCCCACGTTTGTAAGCCACATCAACTCTTTCATTTGCCACCAACCGAGATGGATCGTACACGTGCTCAAATATTAAAAAAGAAAGTTGTTTTTTCATACCTAGTGTACAAGTACGTAAATCGGGAAAGTACAATTAACAATAGGAAGTACTGGATTCATCCATACAACAGCGAGAGGTGCTTGAAGGGTGCTTTTAATGTATGTTTGATGGATCTCAGAGAAGATGATGACAAGTTTTTTAATCTATTATTTTCGAATGTAAATTCGATCCTTTGACGAATTGGCCGGTCGAATCAGCGACGCATTACAAGGAAAAGAAACCTACATGAGATCTCCCATACCTCCTTTGGAGATGCTGGCAGTGACATTGAGGTTTGTAAAATACTTTAACTTCAGATTAAGAACATATTTATTTATTTTCATTATTTTTAAAATTTACATTAGACCCATCAGTACTTTGCTATAACTCTATGTTAATTTTTAAATAAATAATGTTATATTTAAATGTACAATAATTAAAAGTAAGAAAAGTATAAAATGATTTAAGTTAAAAAGTTTAATGTTTAAAACAAAAATTGTTTAAAGTTTAAGTAAAAATTATAAAAAGTTTAAAGATCATGGAAATTAAAAAAAAATTTATCACTTGATCTTAATTATCTAAGTGCCTTGGCAAGACAATTTTATATAAATAAAATTAATAGATTTACATTATACAATAATTCAATAATTTATATTAAATAGTTGTTTATTTCTTTTCGCTTCTTGAGAGATAGAGCCATGGTAATCGGTTGCTGAGAAAAAACGTCATTATGTTTTATTTAAAGACAAGACGAAGTAAGACAGAAACTCATTTTTAATAATTGTAATTCAATATTTACATCTATTATAAGCATTCAATTAAAAAGTAAAAAACCTAAACGTTTAGTTTTTCAATGTAATTGTTATTATAATAAATGTTGTAAAATACTGTACTTACTAATTGCATTTTTTTCTTGATCACTTTTTCCTCGAAAGTTATCAAAAAAGGTTCGCCAATGCTCTCCCACGCCGACTGTTTTTTCAATCTATCCCTATACTCTTCACTACTAACATCCCAAATAACTGGATGAATCTTTACCTGATCAATAAAAAGTTCTATGTCGATATTTTCGTCAGACATAGTATGGACGCAGATAGGACGCGGCTGCAAGTGTGCACTGCTCGATAGCAAGTTGGGTACTGCTAGGTATTGGGGGTAGGGAAAAGTAACGCGCGTCCCACAGAAACCTGCGTCCATTTCGATGGCTATCGGAATGGACGCTAGTTTTAGATAGGTATCGGCGTCCCGTGTGTAACGCACCATTAGTTCCTATGTACTTCTTCCTATCCGATTAAAAGGGACGCAGCGTCCAGCGTCCATTTGCAGCAAGTGTATACCGGGCCTAACACTTCCCTGTATTTATATAATGGAGGTAATACTGTTTTGTCGGTTTAAGTGCTGTACAGCACAAAATGGCGACTACCACACTTATTTCACCAGAAAGGGGAGTGACTTAAGATTGGTAAAACACGAAATTTTCATAAAAAACTACCTGCTCAAGCTGGAACAGCTTTATTTAACAGGCTCCCAGAGTCTATTAAGAAAATAAAAAAACAACTTAACTTTTAAAAAGCACCTGAAGGATTTGTTGGTGAGAGGTGGCTATTAATCCGTGGGTGAGTTTATGCAATAAAGGAATGAGTCTGGGAAAGCTGTGCCCAGATCCTTATTGGTTGTTTTGAATTGTTGGGGTATTGCCAGTGTATTTTATTGTATTGTGGATTCTATTTATTGCTTGTTTTGTTTCTTTAATTATTGTTGTTGTGTCTCTGACATTTTGTGTATAGCTGACTGGCATACGTGTTTTGTTCTATCCATATAAGCTATTGTTAACATAAGTTCTCAGTTTTATTACTATCTACCATTATGATTTACCTTTTATAAGTGATTGTTGAGTAATTTTGTGTAATTAGATGTATGGTGTTTTTTATTATTCAAATTTTAATGTACGTTTTTTTTAAATACTTTGACCATGGCTATACAATTGAAATTTTGTCAACAGCTTAGTAAATAAAATGAAAAATGAAATGAAGAATATTCGTTTAACAAAATGAATAAAACAAATAGTGTGACCGAGGTAAGCCCAAACGGCGAAGATGCCTCCTCAATACACTTGTAAAAGAGTGCTCTCCAGTGTTTAATCCTTGCTTGCATATCAACAGCCACCCCTCGATACTTCGCTCTTCCTTCTTCGATACTATAGTAATCTCGTTTTTAACAGTGGGGATTAGAAATCGCGCCCTCATTTATGGTCCGAACCGTTTGCTGGCTTAATTTCCTAATTGCTGCTTTTTATTCTAATGCATATTTTAAGTAAACTCCACTCTTTCTTAACCCCAATTTCCATTAAAGATCAAATATTAAGAATATCGAGTCCTCCAAGAATATTGCCGGCTTATGTAGGATACTTCGTGAATAATTTTTCTAATTTAGATGTAGGCCGCACTGTGGAAGTTTTCTTCCAAGACTAGCGAGAGAAAAGTAATTATGTCGTAGCAAAGGTCAAAATAAATATCCTTCTGTGTTTCTTATATTCCATTTTTAACAGCTGTTATATTTGTACAATCATGATTTTTGATAACAGCGGTAATAGTAAATCAATGTCGTTGATGATGAAATGAATTTTTATTTTTTAAAGATTCGTATTTCATGTGTTTGATCAGCTGTACTAAGTTCTACAGCTGCTGGAAATTGAATAGAATGAAATAGAAGTACTAAAACGGCTTCAAAATACAGGGTGATCTAAAAGTCTGGAGACAGCTTAAGGTTCTGCTCCAGTAAACGAGAAAGCAACCGGAAACGCAAGCGGTTCTCTCTATAGCCGTATCTAAACAGTGCAATTTCTTGCAGCTAAGCGCTTTGACATTGCCTCATTTTAAACCATTTTATAAATTCATCTTTTGAAATTGAGTTCTGAAAATAAAAACTGAATATTCTTTATAAAATTTCGGAGCCGGCTTGCAAATTACTTTCATTATTTATTTTTTTATTATTTTAGGAAAAAAATTCAAACTTTGTACTTACAAAATGTCAATTACATAACAAATGCAAAGCATAAAACAAATCTAAAATCCAAAACGGATGCGTATTGTGATTGTGCTTAAAATGAGACCTTGCAAACAATTTTATGGTAAAAAATAAACAAAATAAATGGTTTGAAATTTAACATTGCTCTTATGGGATACAAATCAAAGATGGCCGCCACTACAGTAGACCCTTAATATCTCAAAATGTACGAGTCTTATGAGATAGAAATAAAAGCAGTTATTCACAACCATAAGAGAACCACTTTTTGGTGAGTTTGGAATTTTTGTCCGCCATCTTGGAATGAACTTTATTTTTTTAAATGGGAAGGTGGTCATGTTGTACATCATTTCGATGTAGAATTTCAAGAGAAAACCAACGGTGAAATTTGCACATCCATATCTTTAACCAATTAAAAATGGCGTGTTTTCCGGTTTTGCCCCATTTTGCTGTACTATTTTTTTTAATACTAATTATTATTATTATTCTTTTAGGATTTAGAATTAAATAAGCTTTCAAACGAAATGCTACAAAACGATATTTGGGAGAATTTAAAAAATTTTAGTTACAGCCATTTTGATTTTTTCAAAATTGATTTCGAGTGGTTCAACCAAAACAGTTGTGTGGCATGTCGTTTGAAAAATTGTTTAATTCTGAATCGAAAAAGAAGAATAATTAAATTTTTTTTAAATGGTACAGCAAAATGGGGCAAAATGAACCTGTTTGTATGATGGATAATGTACAGTAACTATTTTTATTACAAAATTATTGTAATCGAATATAACTTTAATTAGTTAAATGGAAAGAAATTACGATCATTTATGTCAAAACTTAGAACTGATGATGTCAAACTGCGAACGTTACTTTTTAATATTCATACATTCGAGTTGCTAGAGTAAAAGTAT
Organism: Philaenus spumarius; assembly: GCA_018207615.1. Classification (NCBI taxonomy): domain Eukaryota; kingdom Metazoa; phylum Arthropoda; class Insecta; order Hemiptera; family Aphrophoridae; genus Philaenus; species Philaenus spumarius. The sequence goes on along the minus strand of JAGFPH010006961.1, from coordinate 9,462 downwards.
GTAAAATTTTTAACTTTTAATTTTGCAGTTTGAGAACATGAAATACAGTAAATTGTCAATACTTTTTATTTGTTAAATGCCATTAAAATAATATGAAATACATTTCACAATAATATTTCATATTATTAGAGTATTATTTCGTTTGTGCGTTTTGGTATTATATGAGAAATTAAAACTACAGTAGGTATTTAGTTTCAAAATTTTGTTCAAAAGTTAAAAAATGTGTGTACTTTAAGTTTTTCAGTTTTTACGAAGTTTTACAGTGTTTACTTCACTTTCACTTAGTATATAGTAGCTTTTTTACCGCTTGCGTTCGTTCAGCGTTTAAATGTATATTACTAAAGTTTGTTCCATAAATAAATACAAATTTCATATGTTGTTGTTCCTAGTTCCCAGCCCCGTTGGTAAAACTTTGACGTCTTTGACATACTAGTAAAATTTAAATCTAATATACAGTTTAAATATCATGCAAAGCGAAATTGAAAAGATACAAATATACGCTATAAAAACGCAAATACATCTATATATATATAGGCTAAATGTATCAATTTTATGCAGGTTTTAATATACATAAAAACAAATTTAAAGGAGTTTAATTACTACAAAACCTAGTTTTTGTAATTTTATCAGAGAAAAATGAATAAATTTGAATCCCGGGATCCCGAGATTGACCCCCGGCAATCCTGAAACCCCGGGATTGAGAAAGTGGTCCGGGATTGGAACCCCTAATTTGAACCGAGTACTTTTATGGTATTTTATGTTTAGATCGATCTTGAGAGTACCGGACTGGATATATGGTCGTGTAAAAAATGAAATATGTAGAATAATCTTATGTATTTATAGTTTTCAAATAAAACCACCAATAAGTTTCATTCTAGTACGGAAAATCTCAAAACAATTTAGACAGATTTTTTTCTTTTAAAAAAAGAGATAAACAGAGGTATATTTTACTCTCTCCTCCTTTATTATGTTCGTTGTTTAAAAACGGTGTGATAACTAGATTGTTTAAATTAAAAAACTGGAGAAAACTAACAAAAATACTCTTTAAAGTCTTTGAAAATGAAATCAAAATAAAATGAAATTAAGTTTTCGCAGAGAGTTTCCATTGAGCATTCTTTATGATCATCAGATTCTTATCCATAAGAGGTCATGAGGTCAAAGCTACTTGTATTTCTTATTTATTTTCTTTGTTCTAATAAGGTAAATCATCTTGCAATCTCAAACATGTAGGGCTACATTTTATTAATATGACCACCTTCAGCACTCCGATATTCGACCACTAAATGACCCTTAGCAGCATGCGACAAAATGAAAATATAGTTTATTTGTTCTATGTATCTTGTAAGAAATAAATGTACAAAATTTCAGCTCTCTAGCTTTAAGGAAAGTATAACAATTAATATTTAATATTTTAGGGGTTGTTTTAACCCTTAAGGGAAGGATACCCTTTCCGCCATATTGCATCTGATTTCCATAAAAGAAATGCTACAGAACAACTATTTTTTTCCGGTAATTCATGGAATAAATTTATAAATTTGGTTTCATTTAAAAATACAGTCATATGCGGATATTGATTGCAGAATGCATTTTCAAAAACCGTTGTATTGTTTTCATAAACGTATGATATAAATAGTAAACTTTATTAATTTTGTACTCAGTTGCAAAAGAGATATTGCAAAAACCATTAGCAATCAACACCCACAATCTATTTTACTTTAAGAAACAAAAAATACATCTTTCGTTTTTTGACGAAAATAACACAAAAATATGCTTAAAAAGTGAAGGTATAGTTAGGTCAGGTTAACATTGAAATTGTAGTCAACTTCGTCGTTTTGAATTTAGGAACCCGACTTTAAATCTTTATTATTCTAGCCTGTTACTCTGGAATAGTGTAGCTTTTAATTAGTAAAACTATTTTTTCAATTCAATTCAATTCAATTCAATTCAATTTATTTATATTTCCTTAAATATAATACAGAAAAAAATGTATAATAATATCACGGAAATTGTGCCCACATAGGCTTAGCCTGTGCGTAGGCACGAGTCGCATCTAAAAATCTAAGTTACAACAAGGAAGACATAATATATTTATTGATCTATATTAAAGTTTTATAATATAAAAACAATAGAGGTAGAGTAGAGTGGGAAGTGCCAAACGGAGGAATCCAAGTCCATATCGGACCAAAACAACCCGGGTCAACAAATAGTTACTGCTTCAACACACGAGAATCAATAATAGCGAGAGAGATAAGGTAGTACAATAAACAAGGGTAAATATATTTGCTACCTGTAGATGGATACAATGACATTCTCAGTACCGTCCCTTCCTAATTCCAGAAGCCAATTTGTAATATGTTTCTTAAATGTCTGAAGTTTAAAGTTATTAAACATAATTGGTTCAGTAGTTCCAGAGAGTAACCTCTACATACAAACAAATACACGTATTTTACCTCTTTATAATATTAGTATGGAAGTGATCTCTTTTTTTTGCAATGTGTTTTATCTTATTAAATTATTCATACAGATTTTATACTTTTACTTTCTCCACCCTATACGTAGTATATGGAGAAAGTATTGTTTTCGTAAAAATGTTCGAATTTGACTTTTCAGTTGAATTATCTGTTTTGGTGCTCCAAGAACCCCAAAAAATTGTTTAGTGCAATTATCTGTGTTGGTGCTCCCTGAACCCAAAAATATTTTTAGTGGAAGTTTTTGTTTTGGTGCTCTCTGAACTCAAAAAATTGTTTTTAGAGTGGTGTCTGTCTGTCAGTCTGTCTGTATGTATACACGACCAGAGAGGACACTATTGGTCCGATTTTCATGAAATTTGGTATGTACGTACTAAACCCTAATATCTCCAGGAGCTTTTTTCATTTTTTGGAATTTTTAATTTTTAAGGGTAATTTACCCCTAAAAACCCATAAAAAACGACAAAAATGCAAATTTCTCAAAAACGGCTCTAACGATTTGGATAAAATTTTCAGTATTTATAGTGCTTAAGATGCCAAACAAAATGGCACCACCCGCTTTTATTAAAACTTCGGCGTTTTATAACTATGGGGAAATGTTTAAAAATAAACAAGTTTGTGTTGTCAATCTAGCATCGCGGCGGCGCGGCGGCCGCACGGGGTAGCACCACGGTAGCGAGCACGGCCAGTAATTCAAAGGTCGCGCGATCGAATCCCGCCTGGGACAATAATTTTTTTATACGTTTGACGTAGGTAGAATGTTATTTTTATGTTTTGTTCTAAAAAGTAGTAAAAAATAAAATGATTAAAAACAATATCATTTTGACTACAGTAAGTTGGGAGAAAGTTTGTGTCAGTTAACTGATACCGTTTATTTCATTACGCATTACATTTTCTATTAGTTAAATCCTACCGCAACCCGCGTTAAGAAACTTCGTACCAAAAAAATAAACACCTCATTCCACACTTCATAGTCAAATTTCGCATGCGGTACTGTGGTATTGTGGCTCCTAGTGGTCCAACAAATGTTTTCATTCAGAATATAAATTGATAATTTGTTCAGTGCCCATTTTTAAAGGTTACCATTTTTATCTCTATTTTGAGTCGGAAAATCAAGCCGATTTGAATGTTTTGCGTTGAAGCACGTCAACAAACGCCTTCCACTGGCAGAACTCCCGTGCCACTCCAGTGTATGGATTGTGCCTAGCTATCGGTTTCAGTTGAGGAAGTACAGTATGTCGGTAACAACTTCTCTATTCACGGAAAGAATTCTTAAAAGTGCTTTCTTGAAATGTTCAGCCTAAAGAATGATCGACGGCGTATTAATTACTGTAATGCTATTAAGTTTAATGTAAAATAATGGGGATTACGTATGAATGGATTCTTTTGAGACAGCCTAATCAGCGTCGAAGAAATATTTAATCTTTATTGGCCATTGTGTTTTCATAATTAAAAGCACCCGTCAAAGAAAGAAGAAAACTCCCGTCTTTACATCTACAATTAATGACTGTGACCTCCCTCTTTAATCCTTGCTACTTCTTTCACTGTGATTTTTGCGCAAGAAGAAGAAGAGGAAAAAACCTACTTAATATTTTCCGCCGTTTCCCATCACAAAAGACTCTTAAACCCACCTTCTCAGTTTCCATAATTAGAAGCGTGACTCTATTTTTCATGGCAGATCATATTTTAAAAGCAAAAAAAGCGAAAAAAAGAAGAGCTTAAGAGCTCTATTAAAATACGGCTACAAGGAGGAAACCTTAAAGAGAGAGACGACTAGTCGCGATCTCTTCCCCTCCCCTCGAGTGCCCTCCCAGTTTCCACTTTCGTCAAAGAGGATTTATGACAAACCGTTTATAAGTTACGTTTTAATTCTGCATTTTCAATTTCATTTCAACTCTGTCACAATGTTTAAGGAACTTGTTAGCCATGTGTAAGGCATTGATACTGAGTTTATATACTTCTCACGTAGTACGCACTATAAGATTAATTATAATAAACCTAGAGTGCTTCGCTCACAGATCTCCGAGGTGACTCACGACAAATCAAATGCAAACAGATTATTGCATCCTCTTATATTGTCACGGGACTGACTATTGATTAGGACATAATATTTAATTTTATGCAGAAGAGAGACAGAAGTTATATTTTATTTCTGCGTGCTTTGCACGCCAATCCCGATGGAACCTTCTACACACACATAATCAAGCTATGTTTTCTTTATAATAAAACTGTTGATTAATAATAACCCCAAAGCTAAGATGGTAAATAAATAATGTTAAATGTTCAAATCAAATTATTTCGTAAATTTTATAACAGCAGTTATAATAAAGGTTAAAGGAACCAGCAAGGCTCAGGTCTACGCTATAAAAACCTAACCTAAAAGTTAGAAATACAAAAATAATTGCTTCAACGTTTGAAATTATCTGTTAATGGAAATAATGGAGCAAACAGCTATTTTATATGTTATTTTATTCAAATGGTTGCTATGGTAATAAATGCAAATACATGTGGTGTTGATTCATCAGTCTAGGCCTGAACCTAAGATTTTTTGCGACTAAATTAAAAAAAATATTGAAATAAAATGTTTTTATCAAAATGAGTTATAGCCTGTGTTACTCAGGGATAGTGTAGCTTTGTATTAGTAAAACTATTATTTAAATCGGTTCAGTAGTCCCAGAGATTACCCCCTACCACGGATTTGACCTCTTTATAATGTTAGTATAGATGACCAAATATGTAATGCGGAAAGCGGTGTTTCAAACTGGTCAGATGTACCTAGTGAAGAATAAAGTTGACATAATTTTAATAGCGATAGGTGTTTGCATTATGAGATAGTAAAGCTTTTTCGTTGTTTGTGTTTGCTATTACCCGACCTAAAAAACTGTTGGTTGCTATCGTAATAAATTTAAATGCATTCAAGAAAATGAGTTTTGGTTCCGTATAGCCCTAACCTAAAATTGCATTAAGCTTTTGAACCAAACCAGCTGTTTTATTCACAATATGTAACAACATTTGTTTGAATTAGAATTGAGTAAGTCTTTTTCATTGATTTTCCTGTGTGTTTGTTTTTATTCTGATGACCTAACCTACAAAAGATGTTTATTGTGAAAAACTAATAACTGTTTCTATATCGCTAAGTTGGTTGCTATGGTAATAAATAATGTTTTTGTATATGTATAACCAAAACATTTATGTTTAGCTTACGATAACAAAAATTAATTACATTTAAAAAATTAAACAATTTACTTACATAACAAATTTATTTAATAAAAATCGTGACGCCGCTTATAGTATGGTTTAGAAATTTTGATTTTGATGAAACCCTTTGGGACTAAATAGCTAAAGTGCATGTCAATTAATAATTTTAAAAATACTGAAATTAAACAAGTTATACACAGGTTGATTAAAAAATAAACGAAAAACTTTCAGGACGAGTTCTGCTAGTGAAAAAAAGAAAAATTTTCAAATAAAATTAGGTTTAGAAATGCTTCATTTTTCAGTTATCCACCATTGTTTCATTAAATACTTAATAACTTTGAATGCAGGAAATATATTGAACGCAAATTTTGGATTCATATTTGTTGTGGCATCGTTTGCCGATGTACGACGAACCTAAACGTTTCTTTATATATTTTAAAAATGGCGGCCGTTTAAAAAATGTAATGTAAAATATCTCGAAAACCGCTAACTTTATAAAACAATTTCAAAAAAACAAAATTTAAAAAACCCCAATATCTCGGGTTTCTTTTAAGTTAAAGGAATAAATATACCCGTTATGTTTGCCATTGAAAAAGGAAATGTTTTGTTTCTTTAAATATTTTTGTTAAGTTAGCGATTTTCGACATGTTTTACATTTAACTTTATAAATGGCCGCCATACCACGTTTTAGTTTTACATGGGTAATAAAAGTCGTCATACCAAAAGCGTATGCAAAATTTACTTTCAATATATTTGATACAATCAAAGTTATTAAGTATTTTGTCAAAAAAAAAAATGGTGGATAACTGGAAAACGAAGAATTTCCGAACCTATGTTTATATGAACTTTTTCTTTATTTTCAGTAGTATAACACGTCCTGAAAGTTTCTCCCTTTCATCCCTGAATCACACTATATAAAAAACGAGACGTTACTTATAGTATGGTTTAAATATCGTCGCCTAACCAATTAATAATAAAAAAGACTTAAATTAAACAAGTTAAACAACTGTTAGACGCAAAAACAACAAAAACTATACTAAATATTTTACGGTAATGGGAGCTCCATATTAAATAATAAATAAATATGTTAATTATTGATACAGTAATCAGCTGTTTGCAATAACATTTCCATTAACATCTGATTTCTAACTTTTAGATTATGTTTTTATTGAAGTACATACCTGAGTCTCGCTGGTTCTTTTAACCTTTATTACAACTGCAGTTATAAAATATACAAAATAATTTGATTTAACATTATTTACCTTCTTAGCTTTGATGTTATTATTAATCCTACACCTTTATTATATAGAACACATAACATAATAATGTGTATAGAAGGTCCCAACAGGGGCCTCCCCTAGTTTATAATCAGTCTGACATTACAAAAGCAATAACATTACAATGAAATAAAGTTGTATCAGCACTCTCAAATCAAAATTAAACACTTGCCAACCATTATAATCACCGTTTTCCAAACAACGAAAACACTTATTGGGGAACGAATAGAAACACTCACATTCCGGAAAGCATTTACTGTATGAAAATCCAAAATATGTAAAGAACAGAATGTAAACCCTTGACGTTGTATTAGATTGCTCCCAGCAGATAAAACATGGCTGGATTTACTTGTGACATAAGCCGTCTCGACTCAAACAACTCCACAATATATAAGGTTAAACGACAGAAGAAATCCCCGGGGAGATCGTCTCGACAAAATATTATACACGTTTAATTTGAAACCCTGATCCGCCATGACGTATGTCAGAGCTTGCCTTCCGAAGATGTATTTAGCTAACTCAAGAATTAACTTGATATCCTTTGACGTAAAGCATGTTTTATTTATCTCCGCTGTATTATTTCTGATCTTAGAAGTTACTTGTGCTAATATTTCACTTTTCCTATTTCCACAATACGTCTAGGATGTGTTATAAAAATACATTATTCTTGCCTTTCTGAAAAATAAAATAATTCGACCACGCCCCGCTGAAGCGCTAAATTAAGTTTATATGTTTTAGAGTTTCAACCGGCTATTTTGGAAATTGATCTACTCACGAAATTGAGCTCCTGTATATACGAAATATATTAGTAGAACTAGCTGACCCGTACGGCGTTGCCCGTTGTGGTTCGTATTTTCAGTCTTTTTAACGTAATTGTATTCTTTTTAAGTGTTCAGTCAGTGAGTGGTATTTGGCTTATATATATATAGATCTTAAATAATAAAAGCACTATTGTCATAATAATAAAAGATCTGAAATTGTAATTTAGTAACTTTGATCCCCCCAAACCCCCCTAAAATTTCAAATTTTTTCAAACCCTTTCTTAGTGAGCACCTATGCCCCTAGAGGAAGCTACATACCAAATTCATTCCAATCCATTCGGTAGTTTTGAAGAAGTCGTTTTTTAATAGCTTTGATCCCAACAAACCCCCCCTAAAATTTCGAATTTTTTCAATGACCCTAGAGGAAGCTACATAACAAATTTCATTCCAATCTATTCGGTAGTTTTGAAGAAGTCGTTTTTTAATAACTTTGATCCACCCAAACCCCCCTAAAATTTCGAATTTGTTCAAACCCTTTCTTGGTGATCACCTATGGCCCTAGAGGAAGCTGCATACCAAATTTCATTCCAATTCATTCGGTAGTTTTGAAGAAATCGTTTTTTAACAACTTTGATCCCCCCCAAACGCCCCTAAAATTTCGAATTTTTTCAAACCCTTTCTTAGTGAGCACCTATGGCCCTAGAGGAAGCTACATACCAAATTCATTCCAATCCATTCGGTAGTTTTGAAGAAGTCGTTTTTTAATAGCTTTGATCCCAACAAACCCCCCCTAAAATTTCAAATTTTTTTCAAACCCTTTCTTAGTGAGCACCTATGGCCCTAGAGGAAGCTACATACCAAATTTCATTCCAATCCGTTCGGTAGTTTTGAAGAAGTAATTTTTTAATAACTTTGAACCCCCCCTAAAATTTCGAATTTTTGCAAACCCTTTCTTAGTGAGCACCTATGGCCCTAGAGGAAGCTACATACCAAATTTCATTCCAATTCGTTCAGTAGTTTTTGAGAAATCGTGATGAGTGAGTTAGTGAGTCAGTGAGTCAAAGAGTCAGCGAGTCAGTGAGTCAGTGGGTTTTGGCTTATATATATATATATAGACTAGCTGACCCGTACGGCGTTGCCCGTGGTGGTTTTTTATTTTCAGTCTTTTTAACGTAATTGTATTCTTTTTAAGTGTTCAGTCAGTGAGTGGTATTTGGCTTTTATATTTATAGATCTTAAATAATAAAAGCACATTGTCTTAATAATAAAAGATCTGAAATTATGATTTTAGTAACTTTGATCCCCCCAAACCCCTAATAAAATTTCGAATTTTTTCAAACCCTTTCTTAGTGAGCACCTATGGCCCTAGAGGAAGCTACATACCAAATTCATTCCAATCCATTCGGTAGTTTTGAAGAAGTCATTTTTTAATAGCTTTGATCCCAACAAACCCCCCCTAAAATTTCGAATTTTTGCAAACCCTTTCTTAGTGAGCACCTTTGGCCCTAGAGGAAGCTACATACCAAATTTCATTCCAATCCGTTCCGTAGTTTTGAATAAATCGTGATTTAATAACTTTGATCCCCAAACCCCCCTAAAACTTCGAATTTGTTCAAACCCTTTCTTGGTGATCACCTATGGCCCTAGAGGAAGCTGCATACCAAATTTCATTCCAATCCATTCGGTAGTTTTTAAGAAATCGTTTTTTAACAACTTTGATCCCCCCAAACCCCCCTAAAATTTCGAATTTTTTCAAAC
>JAGFPH010006960.1:45057-71407 GCA_018207615.1 Philaenus spumarius | reverse complement strand
ATTGGGATTGTCTTCAATACACAATGCATTGCGTGCTTCGCACGCCAAACCTCGTATTAGGGGTATTTTCAACACACAAAGCATTGCGTGCTTCGCACGCCAGCCCCACGGTAGAATCCACCACATTTTCTTTGAACCGGGTACTTCTATGGTATTTCACGTTTTGATCGATTTTGGGGGAACCAAGCGAGCTATAAGGTTGCGTAAAAAAACAAAATGTACAGAATAACATCTTACATTTATATTTTTAGAAAAAACTCTAAAAAAAATTCATTCTCTTGGTAAAAATCTCAAAAAATAGTTACTTCCGGTCAAAAAACTTACTTCCGGTTGTTGGATTTTTTTGGCTAACGAACTCGTCCGAGCCACTTACACAACCAACACGTGTATCAAATTTGGACCAAATCGGACTTAAAATGCGACCGCTAGAGTGCGAACACATATATACATACATATATATATATATATATATACATATATATATACATATATATATATGAATTTTAATGACACCCCAAAACGTGTTCTGGGGACCATGATCGGTGCTCATTTGCTACTCCCGACCTTGGGTCTCACCATAAGGGCCACTGCAATAGCTCATTTTTCCTATGGAAATTCGCTAATAAGGATAATAAGAATAATGAAGTTTAAGTTATTCTTCATAAAATGTAGACTACGGTTTTTTAGTAATTTAGGTCTGATATTTTCAAACATCAGCCGCCATTTTGAAATGTATGATTGGATATAATCGCTTACTCTTAAGATAGATCATTGTTAGGTTAAACTTCATTCTAAGTTTGAACTAAAAGAAACATAATGGCGGATACTTGAAAAATGAAGCGTTTTTCGAAAAAATATTATTCTTGATTTTCTACTTATTTTAACCCATAGAACCATTTCCCGAAGTTTTTAACACTAACTTTGTTCCACCCTGTATAACTAAAACTATAAGAACTTTAAAATTATGATATGAATTTTGAACATTGTGGGAGGGGAGTAGGCCTACAGTTTGGTCTGGAGGATAAAGGTGGCATGAGTCACCTGTCTGCCGGTTCAATTGGGGACTCCTGGATTGTTTTTGCTCCAGGGCAAACGATACCTCGCTACGCCACTGGTATTCTTGAAACTTATCCCGGTTATAATGGCAGTAGTAGAAAGTGTTTGGTGTTAGATATTTATATAGGCTATAATTTACATTATTGTTTTGTAGACTCAGTATTAAGGGTCGGCTCTAGCTGTCGGCCATGTTGGTTGACACTCCATAAGACCAATGTTAAATTAAAATCCATATTTTTCCTTTATTTTTGATCGGATAATTATGAACGATATGCCATTTTAAAGCTATGGCCAATACGCATGCAAATGGCTTTTCCAAAATTAAGAAAAACGTTTTGTTTAATATTTATTAACAATTTAAAAAATTCATTTTTAATAATTTTTTATGTTGTCACTATTAGTTATAGCGAAAAAGTACCAAGCCATTTGCATGAAGAATTTCGTCCCCAAGAGTTTTGTATTTTTTTGAAAACGCTATTTGAACAATTGCGGGTTTTAAATGGATTTAGGCTGAGCAATGTCCGTGTAACCTACCGCCGCTATAGGGTGACTTTAAATATTTTTTTACGATGTAACTATTAATATTATAGCGAAAAATTATCAAGCTATTCGGATGAAGAATTTTGTCCCCAAGAGTTTGGTATTTTTTTGAAAACGCTATTTGAACAATTTCGGGTTTTAAATGGATTTAGGATGAGCAATGTCCGCGTAACCTACCGCCGCTACGCTGGAGTCGCAGGTTGCTTTCTGTTTTACTAGAGCCGACCCTTAAGCATTATTGCATTATTCTATCAATGACTTATAATATTACGGATTTTCTCCACAATCTTCCGATTTTTTCTAATTCACCTTCCGATTTTATTTTTTTGCACCTGGCAACACTCAACACTGACTGAGACTGAGAGAGAGTGTTTTTTAAACAGCAACAACGTACTGATTAGGATTACAGTACTTTGAAGTCAGTTGAAGATGAAATACTATCTGGTAAGTGTGTAGTTTTTATTATATTAATCCTTGCATTAGTTTTAGAAAAATGTTGCTCTGATAAGATTCCGCAGCCCAACCTGAAAAAGATAAATCACTGCGATTTGTATGTAAACATAACCTTAACTGTTGTTTACATGATTACAAGGCTGTTCTTTCCTTCTTTCTTTAGTTTATTTTTTAATTTTTGTTTACCAAGATGTCAAGGGTGGGATAATTTGAAACAGTAGGCGGCCAACTTATGAAATGAAATGTAAAACTGGATTAAAAGGATTAGATATAAGTTTTATAAATAACAAAGTAAGGTTATTCAAATGTTTCATTCATAATTTACAGTACCAGTATTATAGTGTTTTAACTGTGACACTGATTTAGTTCGTGGAATATAAAAACAAATTCTATTTTTCAAGACAAGATTTTTGTGCACATACCGTAGTTGTAAATTTTTGTAGCAGTTTTTTTTTTATTATTTCTTACACACAGCTTACAATATCCTTGATAGATCTGTTTTTTTTTTCAGATTTGCTATACCAAGAACTTATTAAGCTGGGTTTCCACCAAACGGACAGTTTTAAAACAGTTCTGTTTTCAAAAAATAAAACAAAAAATTGTTTTGTTTTTTTCAAACTGTGCTGTTTCTTTAAAACAGACTGTTCCATCAAACTGTTCTGTTTTTTATAAACAGACTGTCCCAGATTTTGTAAACTTTTGTTGCTGGTGTTTTGACCAAAATGTCTTTCAACGATAATGATTTTATAATTAGTTGTGGTTTGTTTACAATTTTATCCAAATACATATTACCTAGACTAACCTATAGGCCTACGGCAACAGTAATGCAAGAATAATAATAAAAAAACTTAAAATGTTCTGACCTATATAGGCTAGTATTTAGTCACAGTATGTTTACCTGTATTCAGCATTTAATAGTAGAATGTAAGACAACGTTGCCTGAAAAAATATTATGCTAGGGTCGAATAGTAAACTTACGCCAAAACAGCTTTTGTTTTGTGTTTCCTGTTTTCTCTGTTTGGTGGAAACCCAGCTTAAGAAAGTGCCAGGAGTTCAGCCCTACAAGGACTTTTCCGACGATTCTTTAAAGAGTACTCTTAGAGAAATAATAGAAATTGAGTAACGCCAGTATAAAGCATGGCATATTAACTGCAACTTTAAGTAGAAAGATGGACGACTGTATAAAAAAGCATTGGACAACTAAATGTTCTGTTTTTCTTATAATATGTTAAAATACAAGTGTTTTTGTTCAATTTGGTTTTATACATTTTTAAGAAAACTTCCTTTACTGTTTCATGTAGCCCCAAACTAGTCTACAAAGGAGCAAGTTTTATATGAGATTGTATTAGGTGTTTCAAGTAACTGAAGGGTAACTTGAAACACCCATATTTTATTTTTTTTACGCAAAGTGTATACAAAGTAAATTTTTTTGATCACAACTTGGTGCATGTTTAAACTAGACCTAGACTCATATTTTAGGGCACTACAGTACAAAAGTTTTAAAATATTAAACCTAATGAAAGTTATTAAGCTTCAAAGTTGAAAACTGTTTCAAGTAATCCCGGTTTATGTTACTATATGAGAGTTTATGATTAAATTCATAAAAAAAAAAGAAAATAAGGTTTGAAATCAAATTTAAGTTGGCCTAATAAATAAATGTCACATATCTGGAAATATCATGTGAGGAAATTACAAATGAGAATATCAGCTTATGGTACATTTTCCTTAAATTATGAATGCATTAGGCTAATTAACTAGTGTTAATTAATTAGTGTATTAAATTTCAGACAGACGTAGCCTACATATTGTAAATGTCTAATCTTGGAAGATAAACTTTAGTTTCTGTTGCAGATGTGTTGGACTGGCTCCACCCCCTCTCAAGGGACTTCAGTTGGGCTACAGTTGCCATTCTGGCTCAACCAACTGTAAGTATATGACTTTTTAAATTTATTATTTGTAAAGTAACTAATTTCAACTTGTAAACTGTGATAAATGGATAATAAAATATAAGATTTTCCTTCTTAGAGTGAATATTTTTAAGCTTTCATTTTCAGGGAAACATTTTGAGAAAAATAAAATTATATTTTCATCTATTTCAGCCATATTGTTTCACCCTTTATAATGTGTAGTTCAATGATTTGTACTCGGTAACGAAAGATACTTATAAATCCATTTATTTACACTTTAATACACAAAATACAAAATATTCGTCCCGACCTGAACGGACATAAAAAAATATAAAATAATAATATTACCATGTTTGGTTAGGTTTTTGCCTCGAATTAAGTTTAACTATGATTGTGGTATTTAAAAAATAATAATTTTGTTTATATTTGGGAACCATTATCTTTACTTTTTAAAGAATAAAAGACAAAAATACATTTTAAATTGTACTTAGATAACTTTTTTCTTTAAAAAAATACTAAATCTTGTTACTATATACACATTCATATATTTTTATATTAGTTATAGTTCATAATCACCCTGTATGAATGTTGAAAGTGCCATATTTAGCATGTTTACAGTTTTTTTTTTTTTAGAGAAATAGTAGGTAGTGTTACGGTCGGGACAGAGAAAAGTCAAATTATAGCAAGAGGTACATAAACACTCGATAGTTTCAGATATTCTATCTTTTTTATCAACTTAGTTTTTTTAATTATGTCTCCACTTTTAGAATTGGCATATTTTTAGAGTTGGATATGTTAAGAACAATTTCAGGTGTTGAAGGACTTTGAGGTGGAGAGTCCATAGGATTTACACCTTGATTGTTTATTTGTCTCTCCTTCTGTTTTCTCTCTCTCCACTTTTTCCTTTGAGTTCTTGCTTCTCTCTTCATCATGTTTGATAAACTTTTGATTTTCCCTTCTTTCCTCCTTCTACTGCTTCTGAGCTTTTCTTCCAAACGGCTTTGCAAATGTTTTTCTGGATCATTGCGAATTTTCTGTCTGAAAGCCCTTACTCGTTTACGAATCTTTCTGCGTTTTTCCTCGGCTTCCTTTTAATTCTCTGCATTCTCTTGGTCGTGTCCATTTAAAGTTGTCGTTAATTTTACCATACTGCCTACTTTTCTTGGGGGCTCTGAACTTTCACTTTGGGCATCATTAGTCTGGTCAATTTTTTCTCCTATAACTTCTAATCCTTTTCTTTCTTTTTCTAACAACCGTCTTTCCTCCTGTACTTTTTTAAATTCTTCGTTCAGCTTTTTTCTGAGTTCTTCAACTTCATTTGTTTTCTTTGCACAAATCACGTAGTCTTTGGTCTTTACGTTTTTCTCTTAATCTTTCCAGCTCAATAGTTCTATTTTTTTCTTTTCTTCTGTCCTCTTTAATCCCTCTTCTTTCATATTTTTCAGTTTTTCTATAAACTCTTTTTCTTCCATTCTGAAAAAAATACTTGAAAATAATAGGCTACCGGTACATTATTAAAGCATTTTTAGAAAAGTTAAATTTTCATATGCAAAAGTAAAACTAATTGTTTATAGAAGCCTTACATCAAACACTGGAAAGGAAAAAAGGTACAAAGTACTGTTCTTTAACAATACAGTAGCCTTCTCAGAAGTTAAAATTATTGAATAAATTATTTTTAATTCCAAAATACGGTAACATTGTTCTAATTTTTTTATGCAAAGTACGATAATGTTATTTTACCTGATCAAAGAAGCAACAAGTTTTTCACTTATTTAATAGGGTACACGAATTTACTGTATTTCATTATCTTCTTGTCACGACCGTAACATACAGACAGTGTTACGGTCAGGACAAAACTGTTACGGAAATGACTGTTACGGTCGTGGCATTGAGAGATATTTTTTGCTCCAGAGGTGGCAACACTGGAGATCAAAAACAAAACCATAACTGAAATTTGGAGGTTATAATAGGCTACTAAAAAGTGCCCAGGAAAATTTGTTCATGAAGTTTTGAACAAAATAAAGTAGTGTTACGGTCTTGACATACTCTAATTACGAAAATTCAACTTATCTCAACAACAAAGTCTTCTTTTGTATCTTCTTACAGCTGAATATTGGAGACAAACTAATACACACCACTACTCATAAACAATCCACTCAGTTGTGGTTAATGGCCACCAGAGCACTAGTGCAGCTTTGAAAAGAGCTCAAACTTGGCTGTTACGGTCGAGACAACAAAAGTAGGGACGAACATTCTTTATAGTTGTGATTATTTATAGGCAAATTTAAAATTAGATAAATACTAAATTTGTAAAGATTAATAGCTTAGGAAATGTATAGTTATTTTTTTAGGAAACAGTTAAATATTCATTAGGTACAAATAGTGTCTAAATTTAAAACTGAATACATTATGGTCGTGACATTTTCAACTTAAAAGTTTATAAAAGTATATATGCGCTTATTAGCTGGCAGTTATTCTATGAAAAAATGATAAAACATGTTCTAAAAAATTTTTTAAATTTAATTTAGTGCAACATTTTAAGAATACATAACTATTATGTCTAAGAGACATGAAAATCAATTCTTAAAAATATTCACTCCTTAATCAAAGTTGCTAAAACCTGAAAATTTATCAAATTATAAAAACGATTCTAGAAAAATTTGATTATTAATTTTGTATTATTCAGAGGAGCAAAAGAAAAGGCTAATACATTTTAAATATTTTCTTTACAAATACGCCTAATACTCAAGTTTCTTTAAATATTTCAGGTTGCAGTGGGTTTTCAATTATGTAGTTCGCCATACTTTGAATCTGGCTGTTGATATTAGTATTAGCCTATAAAGACACCAAGCTTAATATAAGATTGGACAATTTATTCAATTTAAATACACTAATAATAGCAAAATAAATGTGTGGAGACTTATTGTATATATTTATATGTACATATCCATTGATGGTATATAGGCTACATTTAGACATTTCATTTATAACATTTTTATTGTGCGAGACATGGTTACCCTGACACCAGTTAATATACGACACGCAGGTCTGGGAAATGGAAAACAGTAGGAGAAAGCCTGGGAAAATTGTTTAACATCATCGAGCCTATGATGATGCAAAACTTTCCTTGCTCCAGCTTGCCTGTTGAAACAGTTTTTCTTCAGAAAGACATCAGTTGATAGTCTAAAAGTATTAATAAAATCCACCCACAGTAACAATCCAAATAACTTCAAGATATACGAACATTTTGTAATTTATAATCATGCTAATTATTAAGAATAATTGATAGAATTTTTATCTCTACCATAAAATGTTACCTTTGATAATAATCTTTATTTTGCATTCAAGTGAGCCTAAATTGTTTCGTTAAAATAATATAAATCGTTTGAATTTCAAGATTGAGTGAGGCTGCCGATCAGTGCCGGTCTGCGGAGTATTTGGATCCTTGGTTAACCCTCAGCTACTACGGACGTAAAAAGTCACATAACTACTACGGAGGGGTCCACAGACTCCTTAAAAAAAAAATATAACAATGTTAAATATTCATATTAACATAAATTTACTGTTGCATAAGGTTTCTATGTCTATACAAAAGCAAATTCAAAATTTAATTTTTGCAAATTTACATAGATTTATTTTGTTTATTTTTGAGTATGTAAATAAAATGTTCGTTTTAAATAAATATTTCTTTAATGTTAAAATCTTTTGAATTTGAGGAAAAAGAAATTATTTTCCTGAAGCTGATATGATAATAAATAAATAAAAAATTTTAAATAAAATCGTGTACAATATTTAAAAGATAACTTTATTTGAGAAATATTTAAATTTTAATAAAAGATACTAACAAATAATTGTAAGTTATAATAAAAATATTTGTTTTTGTTAAAATAATAATATTCATTTTTATGTCTCCAGGTGCAATAGTTTAACAACTAAGTAATGTATATCTATAATATTAATATATATTTATATATACCTTTTTTCCGTCTTGCAACTTATTTTCTGTAGTGTAATACTATGCGCGTTTCAGGAACACGTTCCCATCTTCAGGTTTTATAAAATTTTCCTCACATGTGAGCACGTCATAATTTAACAAGCACACACATACCAAACACGAATTATTGCACATATATAATTAAAAACAAAAACAACACTGGCAGTCGACCAGTGACCGGTGCAACATTAACATTGCCAAAAGCCAACTGTTTTAAAAATGTTTTAACTGTGTTTTTTGTGACGCTGATAGGCATTGCAGTGCATGACGTGACGTCATGACTAGTGTTGCTAATGTAATTTCCTTTTACCTAAAAAATATACCTCAAAAACCCTCTATCTACTGTCCGTAGCTAATTCTACAACTTTATTTTTGTTTTCTGAAGGGCCTGGGCCCTCGGCGATCCTCGACCAGCCGACTTGGTCGGACCGGCACTGCTGCTGATTATAGAAATTATAGTGTTCAAAGCAATTTAAACTCTGAAAAGTGAACATATACTGTTTCCTTTCACTGTTTATGATTTATTTTGCATTAAAATGTGACCGACAATTAATTTTGTATAAACACTAAAAAATAAAAAAATTATTTACAACTAGCATTTAGCAAACAAAACGCTTATTTGAAATTAAATAGATTTATTTGTATTGGGGTAATATACTAAAACTAGGGGCTATGCCCCTGGACACTTCGCGTCCCAACCCCGCCTCATATGGCTGCTTCGCTTTGCTCGCAGTTGGAAAATTCGCTAAAGAATCTCGTTAATCTTTGGCTCGTTTGTACATAGGTGACCGAGCATAAATCAGCTGTTTTATTTGGCAGCTGACTCAAACTCATTAAACAATATCTCCATAAGATTAACATGGGAAATTTGAAGGATTGAGTGCCGGAGCTCCTTCTCGGGTGAATAGCGGCTAAACGGATGATTGGATCTTAAATTTGATGGAAAATCGCTGGTTTGAAATTAAATTTTCTACAACTTTTGTATTTAACATTTTTTTTATCTCTTACCGTTTTCTTGTTAAATGCGCTCAAAGTGGGAAAATGTAGAAATTCAAAAAATCAAAAAAATCGTTGCCGCCCAAAAGGTGCTTCCAAAATTAAAAAATGTTAAATTCTGACAATTTTTCCAAAAGTTTCTCATCGAGAGCTTTAATTTAAGTATAAGGTTGATGGGGTTCCGATTACGGGAAGTGCCTAATAATTAATGTCAGTGAATCAGTGAAATCGTCTAGCTTTAAGGACGTTGGGCAGAGCCTCCCTTCTCGGATGAATAGTGGTTAAATGGATAATTAGATCTTGAATCTGACAGAAAATCTCTCCTTTGAAATTTAATTTTCTACAACTTTTGTATTTCACATTTTTTGCCACCTCTTACCGCGCTTTCTTGCTAAATGCGCTCAAAGTGGGAAAATGTAGAAATTCAAAAAATCGAAAAAATCGTTTCCGCCCAAAAGGTGCTTCCAAAATTAAAACATGTTAAGTTCTGGCAATTTTCCCAAAAGTTTCTTATCAAGAGCTTTAATTCAAGTATAAGGTCGACGGGGTTCCGATTACGGGAAGTGCCTAATAATTAATGTCAGTGAATCAGTGTTACTGTCTAGCTTTATATAAGTAGATTCATCTGTTTCCTTGTCTTCTGTAGATGGTGAGATAAAAAAAACGGCTTTAGGGGAGGAGGCCGAAATTTTTGCGGCAGAATTTATGTTACTAAAATGTAGTAGAATAATTTCAAAATTTACAGTAAGTTGGTCAGGGAGGTTGGTGAGAAAAAATCAATTAAAGTGAGGGAAATGAATTACCAAAACTCTGTAGGAACCCTGTAAGAAAAGAAGATCCCTGGGTACTTGTTTACTATACCGGACTACCTTAAAATTATTTAATATAACGATTCAACAATTAACAGCAACCACATTTGTCATTCTGGAGGCAAAAAGGCGCACTTAATCGAACTGTGCCTCAAAAACATCATCTCCGGCCAACGTACTTGACGCCACATAAACTCCGACAAGGACGACTTCAAATGATGGCTTGCAGTACCCCGATGCTTTTTGTTTCGCCACTTGGTCGAGCCCCACATGCGTTCAACAGTATGGGGATGAGTGCCACTTTCCAGATCTACGAAATTGTACTTGTGGTTGACGACCTTGAAATGTTAAAATCCGGCTTTCTCCAATTCTTTGGTCTTGTAAGCATGCCAGCTATCCGAAAAGATGGTGCTTCCTTTCTTGATTTCTTTTATCAACGTAGCAGTCTTGCGATCTGGAGCTTGCGCCAGTCTCGCGACAGATACCACCAAAGATCCACTGTTGAGGCAAAGAAGATGGTGGATTATTTGATTGAAATACCCAACGCCAATGGTTCGATTCAGGCACTAGCGTATGACCCAGTCTTGTCAACCGTATCTCTCAATTTGTATTTAGAAATTAGCTATGTGTGTTTTCATATACAGTACAGTCTCTATAATCCGGCCGAGCGCTACATTGGCACGTCCAGCAATCCGGCGCTCAAAGAGCGATTGCAGGTCGTTCAACTTTTCAAATCCCTGCAAAGCCTGCATGTATGTGAGTCAGTATCAGATTTTACTGTACAACACGAACAGCCATTGTGCCGTCGTTTGCTCGCATGTATCAGTAGTGATTGTGTGTCTAATCTGTGTATTATTGTATTAGTTTAATGTCGGAAAAACGTAAACACTAACTTTGGATAAAAATTATGAAATTTTAAAACGTTTGGAAAAAGGTGACAAGTTATCTAATTTAGCTAAAAAGTACAACATTGGTCGTGCAACAATACATGACATAAAAAAGAAAAAGGACAAAATTGAGTCGTTCTTCAAGAGTAGTGAATCATCTTCTGGATGATCCTGACAACAGCTGACATAGATGCATAACCTTCGTTCCACTGTTGATGTGACAAATAATCCGTGGCGGATGAAAACGCTGTGCATGTTCCAGGCCTTTACGGCTCTTAAAGCTTTCACCACTGCAATCTCGTTGTGTTTCCGCATCTGATATCGTAACACTAAATAGACCGCAGGAAAACGAGTCGAGGCTTTCCTTCAATTCAAAAAAGAAAGACACCATAGAAAATGTTTTCGCTGTTAAAATTTAAACGTTTTATAGTTTGATTTACTTTATTGTAGGCCTACTGTACTTTTTAGAAATTAAGCATTTTATTCTTGTTTTTCTTCACACTAGAATAATGTATTGTTTTTCAGTATGCCTATTGTATATTATAACATGTTTTTGAAGGTACACTAATTACATATTACATATGCTTGCTTATAAACAATGTTTTTATGTTAAATGTTCCAAAAATTTCTGCAATCCCGCACTACCAATCCCGATATAGGGCCGGATCAGCAAGATCCTATTGTATAGCTATTTAAAATGTGGGGAGTCCGGCATACTTTAATATTAATGTTTGACAGTTTAAATTGATTATTATATAGTTTATTCTGTGAAATAAGTTTGTTATAAAATCTAGTTTTACACCATTTTTTAATGTCCAAAAGACAAATGGGCTTGTGTTGGCTACTTTCCACACAGATATTTTATAATTGGTTTAATTTTCAGTATGTTCTACAGTAGCTTTGATGGGAAGTTATCAAATGTGGGAATTTCCCAGATTGATTACACTGCTGATACTATGCTATATATTTGTTGGACATCAGACATTGGGCAGTTGGTAAGTGGAACCATGCTGTTTATATTTTGGTTTAATTATATTGATATACAGGGTGACTATTTTAAGTGTGCCAGCCACCATTGGTGTATCAGAAGCGACAAGATTTACAGGAAACTTTAAATGGGGGACTTCACCTACTTTTTAGTGGCCATTAAAAATATGAATTTGAAATTTCGAAAATATGCCGCCATTTTCCAATATGGCGGCCAACTTTCGAATTTCTTATGGAACCCCCTATTTTTTATGACGGATTTGGATTTAAAATGCAATTTTAAGACATTTTAATTCTTGGTATTTTTTTGATAAATTTAACCGTTTAGCCGCTAATATAAAGCTGTTGAAATTTTATAAATACTTTATTTTATACAAAAAACGTACTTAATTCTGTTAAAAAATTGCTGACGCAACCACTGTGTATTGTGTAAGAGGATGTACTGTATTTATGTGCGCACACATATATTTATGAGGATGGAGGACACTTTGAAAACCTGCTTTAAGTCATAATTAATTAAGTCATCTTGACTGCCTTTTTGTGTACCAAAACATTTTGTTGCTATGTTACAAAGAAGTTTCTTACAGTACTAAGAATGCTTTACGAAGTAGGAGAAGAAATCTGTAAATATAGTACAGTTGTCATGTAAGCTATTTAGGTACTTTTAACAGAATAGCTTTTAACTTAAAACAAAAAACGTAATTAAGACTTAAAGCATGTTTTCAAAGTGTCCTCCATCCTCATAAATATATGCTTGCACACATAAGTACAGTACATCCTCTTACACAATACACAGTGGTTGCGTTAGCGATTTTTTAACAGAATTAAGTACGTTTTTTGTATAAAATAAAGTATTTATGAAATTTTCACAGCTTTTTAACATTCCATTGTAAAACATATTGCACTTTGAGTTAAATTTTATTGTTTTCAAATTGAAAATAAGTTTCTTTAATAACTGTTGAAATAAGAGCGGCTAAACGGTTAAGTTTATCAAAAAAATACCAAGAGTGAAAATGTCTTAAAATTGCATTTTAAATCCAAATCCGTCATAAAAAATAGGGGGTTCCATAAGAAATTCGAAAGTTGGCCGCCATATTGGAAAATGGCGGCATATTTTCGAAATTTCAAATTCATATTTTTAATGTACACTAAAAAGTAGGTGAAGTCCCCCATTTAAAGTTTCCTGTAAATCTTGTCGCTTCTGATATACCAATGGTGGCACACTTAAAATAGTCACCCTGTATATGAATCAAATGCATCTTACTGGGTTGGTTTTGAGTTATTGCTGGTAGATAATATTTATTTTTTTTTTTTGAAGAAGAAGTTTAACAATGGCAATGATGAAAAAACAGGATATGCTTATGCTTGTAAAATTTTAGGATTTCCTTACCATCCAATGAATAAAAATCATGAGCATATGCTTAGTCTTCCAGCACATCATACTGTAGAATGATCTGGGAATTTCAACAATATGCTTCAACCAATTAAGTATTTGCTTTGTTTCTGCTGAATGAAGTTTAGTAAAAATGCTATAATTTAATAAAATTTTGTTATAATTTTGCAACGTTGTTTCAACCCTTATTTCAAGACTAAATAAAATGGCAAATAATTTGCGGCAATTTACACGATCTTTAAAAATTTGCGTCAAACTGGCTAGAAAAGATTTTTTTTAAATAATTCTTGTACACAAAGTTATTGTTTTGACTAGGATAGTTTTCAGTAGTTAAGTTATTAGTTTTTATGGAATCATCAACTCCTATAAAAGCGAGTGTGCGTACGTACGTTTGTACCTGAGTAACAATATAATATAACAGCTGGTTTCACCCTTCATCTGTAATACTTAAACAAAACTCGGCATAGATTATACTTTGGGGTTAGTTTACAACTTTAATTGTTATAATTTCTTGTGAAGTTGATTTTTTTTTTAATAATATAAGTAGCCTATAGAACTAATGTATGCTATAATACGTTGTTTTATTTGCTTTGAGGTTATAAACTGTATATAAATACAACCTTTTATCATCAATATATTCGTTTATACAAATTTAAAGCAGAAATACCTATTCGTTTGGATTCGAAAACATTCGTACATCTTCGTATAACATTAAGACACTTTCCATTGTTAATTTTTTCACTATAATATTAATAACTTCTAAATCATTTGATCAATCAATATGAAATAAAAAGCAATTAAAATATAATATTTTTTCTTTCTTCAAATATATAATAACATATTTTTTGTATAAGTAAAAGTTTTTAATAAATAGGCCAACAGTTTTATAATACTTAGGCCTATATAGTTGTACACATTTACCGAGTTAAAAATCCCCGTCAGCATAGTTAGGTAGGCCTAGATAAGGTCTGTTGTTTTTAAAAATAGTTTTTTTTTATAGATGTATTTCTGATGTGTGTCTAATTAATCTGCCTGTGATTTTTCACGGGGGCTTACTAGTACATTATAATATTGTTTAATTGTTATAGGTAATTTAATTATAGGTACTTATAAAAAGATAAGTACGGTACGTGAGTAATTGGCATTTGTTTGCTTATTGCTTACTGTAGTTTAATGCAACTATTACAACAATAATTAAACAAAATTAGAGATATGTACGGAACAAAATTGATTACTTTATAAATATATAATATAGACCTGTAACATTAGTTGCAGTTTGTTAAAACAATGTTATAATATCCATGGATGGAGTATAGTTGTCACTACCCCTCTTAACCGGTCTGGTCGGGACCGAGACCCTGGCCGGTTACCTGTTCGGCCGGTTTACCCGAGGTTCCCGTAAAAAATATGTTTTTGTTCAAAAATAACCTACATATTTCATAAATAAACAAGCAAATGAGACGTTATTACAATTAATTTTATTGTATGTACATACATACATAAACAAACTCCAACAAATTAAACATTTTAAACTTAAATAAACTTTTAAAACTTAATTTACATATACCGGTACTGTATCATTGTTTAAAATTTTTTAAATTTTTTCTGTTCTTTAACATTGAGATTTTCTATTCTTTAATATTTTTTTAAAGCCAAGTCTTTCCATTTTCGTACGTTCATCACGTCTAACGCTGTTGAATCTTTTTGCTGCTCAACATATTACTCAATATGTTACAAATACAGTATTACATATTTTGCTCCCACGAAATTCAATAAAGGTGGGAATATTAGGCCTACTATATATTTTTTAATACTAATTATTATACTTTTTGGATTTAGAATTAAATAAGCTTTCAAACGATGTGCCACACAACGATATTTGGGAGTATTTAAAATTTTTTAGTTACAGCCATTTTGATATTTTCATATTGATTTCGAGTGGTTCAACCAAATATCGTTGGGTGGCATATCATTTGAAAGCTCATTTAATTCTGAATCCAAAAAGAATAATAGTTAATATTAAAACAAAAATAGTACAGCAAAATGGGGCAAAATCGGAAAACACGATTTCGTTGTTTTTTTACCACCATTTTTAAACGGTTAAAGATATGGATGTGCAAGTTTCGCCGTTGGTTTTTTCTTGAAATTCT
The DNA here is from genome assembly GCA_018207615.1 of Philaenus spumarius. NCBI lineage: Eukaryota > Metazoa > Arthropoda > Insecta > Hemiptera > Aphrophoridae > Philaenus > Philaenus spumarius. Next base: position 56,235 of record JAGFPH010006960.1, on the reverse strand, counting down.
ACATCGAAATGATGTATCACATGACCACCTTCCTATTTAAAAAAGCAAAGTTACATTCAAAATGGCGGATCCAAGATGGCGGATAATTTTTTTGAAATCTTAATAAAATAGTATTTTTACAAAGAGTAGGTAACTCAATCACATCTACCTTAAAATTTTCCTTATATACGAAATATTAAATTATTTCAAGACTTAATCGTCATCCTGTATACCGGTATTGTACTTTTTTGGGGATAGTGCGGGTGATTTGTCTATAAGACAATCGTGAATTATTTACTCCAAAGTAAAAAGGAGTCATATTTAGTGGAATGGAGGTAACAGGGCTTTACTGTATCAGATTGTAATATCAAACTCACAAAAGAAAAAAATTACATCTCAAATTTAAATTAGTTAAAATAATGTAATGTATATGTTGAATTTTTAGGCAAGGTTTAAAGATGCAAGATGGACACCTTGACATATCCTCTGATGAAAATAAGAACATTAATTTTCAGACATCCGGAAGAGGTTACCTACATATCAACTCTGATAACGTCTTAGATGTTACAAAAAAGGTTAGTCCTTTACAATCAATTTCTAAACTGAACAATATGACGGCTGTTCAAACGTAACACAAAAACAATATTTAAATGGAAGTAATAATTTATTTGGAAAAAAGTCATATCATGTTGAATTTATTAGTATTTGATTTACCAAAATGTTGAAGTTTTTGTTTTTAGGTGCAAAGAGCTGACCTCATCGTTAGAATGTTTAAACACAAAGATTTGTCAGATTTGGAATCATCAATAAATACCTTAGAAGAAGAAATTGGTCTACTCGGAGATAGAATCAAGCATTTTGAAAATGTTTCTGGAATCACGGTAATTGTTTATTATTTAAAAATTACAGGTCTAATTTATATATATATATATATATATATATATACTATATACTACTAGGGCAAACTCCTGCGTGCTCAGCACGCCAACCTCGTTGGAACCTTCTATACACATAATCATGTTATGTTTTCTTTATAATAAAGGTGCAGAATTATTAACAACCCCAAAGCTATGATGGTAAATAATGTTAAATGTTCAACTCAAATTATTTCGTGTATTTTATATCAGCAGTTATAATAAACATTAAAAGAACCAGCAAGGCTCAGGTCTACACTTTAATAAAAACCTAACCTAAAAGTAAGAAATTCAAATAATTGCTTCAAAGTTTGAAATCAGCCGTTAATGGAAATATTGGAGCAAACAGCTGTTTTATCTGTTGTTTTATTCTATTGGTTGCTATGGTAATAAATGTAAGTACATGTATTGGTTCATCAGTCTAGGCCTAACCTAAGAATTTTTTGCGACTAAATTTACAAATATTGAAATAAAAAAAGTTTTTATCAAAATGAATTACAGCCTATGTTACTCAGGGATAGTGTAGCTTTTTCTTAGTAAAACTATTTTTTCAATCGGTTCAGTAGTTTCAGAGATTACCCCCTACATATAAAAAAATATATTCTACCTCTTTATAATATATAGGGGAGACCCCTGCGTGCTCCGCACGCCAACCCCCAATGGAACCTTCTAAAAACACATGTTATGTTTTATTTATAATAAATGTGTAAGATTAATAATAACCTCAAAACTAAGATGGTAAATAATGTTAAATGTTGAAATCAAATTATTTCTTATATTTTATAACAGCAGTTATAATAATGGTTAAAAGGACTACACTTTAAAACCCTAGCCTAAAAGCTAGAAATACAAAAATATTAATTGCTTCAAATTTTGAAATCAGCTGTTAATGGAAATGTTGGAGCAAACAGCAGCTATATTATCTTTTATTTTATTCAGTTGGTTGCTATGGTATGTAACACTAACAGCCATGTCACAGAGAAAATATACAATAAGAAATAATCAGCTGTTTCCTATAATGACTAAAAGCACAGAGGTTTAGTCTAAATAAATAAATGACGCAATACTTAAATAATATTAACCACTTATAATTTTTATATATACATTTCTTAATGACGCAAAATAATTACAATAGAATCATTTTTTTTTAATAAATAAATAATAAAATATAAAAGCAGACTGTAAAAGTAAGTAATATAAAAGCAGACTTAAAGAACATATTAATATATGAACGTATGTAAAATGTGAAAATTATATAAAAGATTTTGTTTCAATGAGTAGTGCGTTAGAAGCGAACAATATAAAGCAGCAGTTGAAATTATAAACAGTTCAATAAATAAAAAATAGTAACAGGACATAACACAATTCGACATGTATCGAGATCTCAGTATAATAAGAAACTCCATATACAATGATCATGGAAGCAATTAAAAGAGAGAGAGGGCATCAACTTGTGTACGTGACAAAAGACAGGTATCAAGCAATAGGGAACGCGACAGAACGTTCTGGAAGCAAGTGAACTTCTAACAAGATGGCGTAGCTGTTGATGTGCGTTGCATAAAGCCGGCGAGGAATATTACACAAAAAATGTAGTTTTTGTTATGAAATGGTGACAAGTTTAGTCCCAAACTAAAGTAGATATACTTTTGAGTTGGAGTGATCGTAAAAATTGGAATTGATCATGTAAATTGAGTGTTTTTCGACATATAACTTTTCCATGTGCTTTGGCGGGACTAGCGTGAGATAGGCTTCAGAACATATCGAGTGAATTGTGTTAACGACGAAAAATCCTAGGTAAAAAACAGTGCGACGAATATAACGCAGTGAGTAATAATGGCCATAGAACATATTTTTAGTCTGCAGGTATTGAATTTTGATTATTTTTTGTCAATTTTTTATTTTTTGAGAGATATGGTTGATAAAAGTTTCATGTAATTGTAAATAGTTCTTTGATTTGTTTGTATATTTGTATCATTATGTTGATATCTTTTTATTGTTGTGAACATTCACTTTCAAATATGTTTGAGTAAACAATGGTTTTTTGCCACAATGTCTTGAATTTCTTTATACAGCCACGAACAGCCATTTAGCTTGTACTTTGATAGCCAGGTTTCCACCCCTGAGGAAATCAAATTAATTAATAAATATTTTTCAGTAATTAACAATTATGAGTAGTTATATGCAAACAGAGCATAAGTGAGGTTATATGTGGATTATCGCAAATATTATGATCATTATTTTTTAGTAGTATTGTGGGAGTTAAGTGAAGATGATTTTTAAGGTGAATTAAAGTAAGGTGAATCATGGTAAGGTGAGTTAAAATAAGGTGAAACATATGATAGTGTTCTACGTTGAAGTCAGGTGAGAGATGTTATGGAGAGTTTAAGTGGGTGGTGATTTTATTATTGAAGTAAGGCAATAGGCCTAGGAGGTATATAAATGATTTAGGGTATTACATGAGCGACGACTTTTGATTTTTAAGGTGAATAAGTGAAGGAGATGAAGGAGAGATATTAATAATTATTAGATAATCCACATATAGCGTTTTTATTTTTGATTTAAAACATTTTTTTTTATTTTTTGAATTTTTTACCGAACCTCATTTTTTTTAACACATGATACATTATAAAATATTTTTATTTTTGCAACGCCTATTGTTGCAGGTAATAAATGTAAATACATGTGTTGGTTTATCATTCTATGCCTAACCTAAGAATTTTTTTCGACTAAATTTACAAATATTGAAATAAAAAATGTTTTTATCAAAATTAATTATAGCCTATGTTACTCAGGGTTAGTGTAGCTTTTTATTAGTAAAACTATTTTTTCAATCGGTTCAGTAGTGCCAGAGATTACCCCCTACATACAAACAAACAAAAAAACAAACAAACAAACAAACAAACTTTACCTCTTTATAATATTAGTATAGATTAGTATAGATAATATATAGTCCAGAGAAAAAGAAACAAAATTCTGTAAATATTTCAGGAAAGCTAACTTTACTAACCTTCATATTACGGTTTTAAATAAATGACAAAAATCCCAATCGATCCAAGTGCTATTAAAATTTTGCTCTGGGTCATAGGTCCTGAACTTGGAGTTTTCTTAGGCTGGGTTGCATCAACCGGGATCAAATACCTAGATCAGTAAATCCTGGATCAATTATTTGATCCAGGTATGGTGCAATAGAAACAACCCATCAAAGTAGTTGATCCTGGATCAAATACAACTTTGATCCTAGATCAAAACTGATCCTGGTTGGTGCAACTCAGCCTTAATGTCTTGTGTTTTGAACACTTTTACAGAAAAAATAATCAGCTTTGGAAATTTTCTAAAAAAAGATTAAAAAACCTTTATTCATAGTAGTAATTGTTTAAGAGATAAAAAGATCTATAAGTTATAAAGAACAGAATGCATTTCTTAGTGGTATATACATGGTGACCAGTAAGTAACCTACAAAACTTTGGGATGTGATCCTGTGGTTCAAGATAAAGAAAAAATTAATTTGTAAAAATTTTTCTGGAAGGGCTTAGTTTTCCAGATCTATAATACAGTACAACCTACAGTAGTACAGTGTCATATTCGGACTAATGTGACGACCGGCCGATCCGGATATGGAAAAATCCGGATATAGCAACGTCATTTTATAAATAGACAAACGGAACAACTCAAAATCGTAAATTTTATAAAAATCCTTAAGAGTACATTTTTGTAGTTCGTTTATTATTTTATCCAATGGTATAGTTGTAATAGTTATTGAAAAGAGTAATAGTAAAACAGTGTGCTTTAGTTTGGTGCATTTCAGTTTATTAATTTAAAAAAATTAATGTGTTATTAAAATTTAATACATTTTTTGTGACTGCTTATTAGCCAAAACAGTGCTGGGATTTTAAGCATGTACCATGGGAAATGGCCAGGAGATTTGTGAAATACTCTTTATAAGTCTGGGATCGAAGTTAGGTAGGCTACATTTAACAAGACATGTATTTGTCAGGAAAAACCAGAGAATTTTGTGGTTGAAGGATGTTAGTTATCGATACTAATATTATAAAGAGGTAAAATTTTTTTGTTTGTATGTAGGGGGTAATGTCTGGAACTACTGAACCGATTGAAAAAATAGTTTTACTAATAAAAAGTCACACTATCCCTGAGTAACATAGGCTATAATTAAATTTGATAAAAACATTTTTTATATTAATATTAGTAAATTTAGTTGGAAAAAAATCTTAGGTTAGGCCTAGACTGATGAACCAATACATGTACTTACATTTACTACCCTAGCAACCAATTGAATAAAATAACAGATAAAACCGCTGTTTGCTCAAATATTTCTGTCAACAGCTGCTTTCAAACTTTGAAGTAATTATTTATTGTATTTCTAACTTTTAGATTAGTTTTTTATTAAAGTGTAGTACCATTGTATTTGGATAACCTAATAGAACTCCGATCCAATGCAATATTTTGTTCCACTGGAAATTCGACTTTTTTGGCGCTATCTATTGGGGAAACGAAGGAAGCTGTTTGAAACACCAATGCTGCCAATGCTTTCTCCCTAGCGCTACCTCGCGGCGCGATCATGTACTATTTTCGCGACAACCTTTTTTCCGGAACACAGCCCCCGTATGGATGCAAGATCTATTTATTATTCATGATCTATGGTAGAACTGAGCCTTGCTGGTTCTTTTAACCTTTATTATAACTGCTGTTATAAAATATACGAAATAATTTGATTTGAACATTTAACATTATTTACCATCTTAGCTTTGGGGTTATTATTAATCCTACACCTTTATTATAAAGAAAACATAACATGATTATGTGTATGGAAGGTGCCAACAGGGTTGGCGTGCGGAGCCTATACAAATAATGTCTCCCACGAATAAAGCTTACCCAAAGAAATAAACTGTACCCAAAGAAATATACTGTACCCAAAGAAATGACCGCATTTTACGTACCTTGAAAGTAATACAATCTCTTGTACCTGTTTCAGGTGCCAGGCAGTGTTCCTATCAGCCCGCGGCTACTTTTCAACAGGGTAAGTCTTAGAATAGTTTCACTCGATCAACTGCTTGATATAGGGTATTTCAATCAATCAACTTTACTGGTTGCACCACTTCATTTCTCACAACCGTACAAACCTTTCAACTCGGTGCACAGACTTAATACTGGGAGCAACTAAATTGTTTCAAACCGTCAACAGTGGGCAATCAGATATTAAACACCTTGACTACAAGAAAAAAAAAAAAAAAATAGAAGCAATGATTGGTTAACAAATTGATACGGGAATTCTCCATAAACTATTTATCGCAGTACGGTAATATTTTTAGTTTTCGTAGAAAATCGTGAGATTGATTTAGGCCTATGGTTACTTTAGTGAGATGTAAATATAGGGTTTTTGTTGAAGTAGACATGTTAACATTTTTCTTTGTCAATTAAAATAAAATTTGCATAACCTATAACAATATATTATAAACTACAGTTGGGAGCACAAAAAAAAGCGGGCGAGAATTTTTGCGCTGTTGCCAGATATGGGGCTGGCAAAGCGAGGAGCGGTCGAGAATCACTTGCTCTACAGCATGATCCGGCAACACTGGATGCTTAGATAGAAAATTCTCACCCGCCTTATTTCGTGCTTCCGACTGTAGTCATTCTATAACCAAATTTCTAATATCGTGTTTTATTTTATGTAAAAGAGTCTCAAATTAATCAAATATTCAATAAATATAATGAAACGTAATTACCTTAATTTTTTCCGTCCATATCAGATCGAAGTATCAAAAGAGATTCATGGACATCGTCTTTCCATTAATTTTTAAATAAGCTACACTCCTGTTGTTATGAGTTGTGATTCAGTTATGTGAAAGAAAGAATAAGCAATTTTTATATTTGAATTTATTTTATTTTAATTTATACTAGGGGCTCTGCCCCTGGACGCTTCACGTCCCAACCCCGCCTCGGCCTTTGGCCTCAGATGGCTGTTTCGCTTCGCTCGCAGTAGGAAAATTCGCTAAAGAATCTCGTTAATCTTTCGCTCGTTTGTACATTGGTTTGTAAAATTATGAAACCAGGCTTAAATAAATTAACAGTAATTATAAGATTAATTATAACCTCAAAAACATGCTTTAGAAACGTGAGAGGCTTTCATTACGATTTTAGTCCTAGTTCTACTATCTTCTGTCAACTAAAGTTTTGAAACCAGGTCCAAATATACAGTAGTAAACATAACCTCAATACTATGTTTCAGAAATGGGCCAGGCCTATATTACAAAATTGACTATTAGAATTTATCAATTTTTGCCAAGTTTACTTTTTTTTGACAAAATAAATTGTTAAATCAGTCCCAATTTATTCAAATTCTAACGTGCTAAAACAGTATAAATTAGCTTTTTTTTTTTAACAGTAATTAAAAACTATCCAATGAACAGCTGATTTTGGATAATACTCAATCTCATGGCTTGTTTATTAACAGCTGTTTTGATTGCTTTATTTACTATGTCGTTGTTATTTTGTAACCAACATGGCAACCCATAAGATCCTATGTTAAAATTTTTCAACTCTTAAATTAGTTTTTCTCAAAAAATTGTGTTTTTACACGAAATACAACTATATGGGTGTGCTTAAAAATCAGAAATACACCTACATACAAAATTTCTTTGAATTCGTTAGAGCCGTTTTTGATATCCGCGTCAGATACAAAGATCAAGAATCGCTCATTTAAAGTAATAGGATTTTTAAACGTTTTATGTGTGATCGTGTGTGTGAAGTGTAAAGTTTTAATAATGTGTATTTTATGTCATTTACGCTTGGAATGTGAATAATTAATTACTAGAAAAATGTTGTGATGATCTGATAATGGTGGCTCAGTCTCACCGAAACCAGTAGTCAAAGTATTAATACAGATTGTTTGGACGGTGAAAAAATAAGGTAATTAATCCTTATATATTATTTCCCAAAGGTGTTTTTTTTTGTGGCAATGCCATATCTCCCTTAATTCTTCATGAACATTAATGACTCAAACATAATTTTAAAGCTTTTGTTCCCCGCTACTGTCAACAAATCGACAAATAGCTTAAACTTTATGTTTTCGTTTAAAAATTGATTAAACAACTTTCATATGTTTCCTACAGTGACTAGATAGAGACAGTGCAGACATACGGAAACGGACACCGTGTTTTTCCTAAATATAATGTCATTTGCTCAGAAGTATAATGTAAAGAATAGTGTTGTATCTCTTTGTAATAATTATAAGAGAAATTACCTCCTTGTTTTTTTTTTTTTTTTTATATAAAGGGAAAACATGCGATTTAATTGTTACAGTTTGACATTTATATTGAAATTAAATAATAAAAATTATGTTTCTTCATAAAAAGTGTATTCTGTTATTGAAAGCTATATACAACAAGTGGTGATATTTTCAATGTATAATCTAATGTAAATTGGCTTAATATTGTTAAGCTCCTTTTGGTAATTAATATTGATTTAATCAAGAATGCTTTAATTGTTTATATAAAGAATTAATTTTGATCTAATGGTGTCTAAATTGGTCTGTCTTTACTGGAAATAATTTAAATTGTATGTTAACTTATAACAAGGACTAAACACCAACATCTGTTTACACAATAACAATTAGTAACTCTTTATTATTCAAATAATTCTAATTAACAATTTACACTTAGAACATTTGTCTTTATATATATATATCCTATCTTCTAAAGCGAGAGATAATTGTCTGTCTGCTAAATGGATCTGGAATCTCCGTCTAAGGATTTTTGATTTTTTGATTTTATATGGGGCTTTTGGCCACGAGAAATCGATTGGAAATGGTCACCAGTCTGGGAAAATTTGTTTTCTACGTCTTTTTATTAAATTAAAAAGTGAAATTTGTCCATTTTAAACAATACAAAGCACAGCTGATGCAAATGTTTTCAATGTCATTACAATAATCATCTGTTTTCTTTTAAACGAAGCACAGCTGATGCAAATTTTTTCAATGCCATTACAATAATCATCTGTTTTTGTTTAAACTGTATTTTATTAGAGGTAAGCCTAATGTTGTATCTATTTATAGTTACCATGGCAACGAATACTTCTGCTAAATAAACATACCCTTTATTTAGTTGTTTAATGTTATAGGCCTAACCTAAACGATGTTCATGGAAATTTGCAATAATAGTTATTGACGTGAGCAAACTAGGCCCTGCTTATAATCGAGCTCTAGCTCGGTCTCCTGGTACTATATATATATATATGATTGTCCTCATAGTTTATAATTTGTCTATAATCCCTTCACTGAATGTTCGTATTGGCTAGCCTGGGATTAGACCCCTATCAGTCATAGAATAATAACATTTACACTTGAAATTCTATACAAAATGGTTTCACTATCATTACAAAGTTAAGTTCTTTAAATAAATAAGTTATGATTGTTTTATTTGGGTATTGTCAATATCATGAATTTAATTTAATCTCGGGCTAGGGGATTTTGGCCGGATCCATCCACAACTATACCTATGATTAATCACAAACTAGATCCATATCTTAAAATTAATTATTACTTCACTTAAATCTAATGAGAACATTGAATGATGAGGATGATTGTAATAAAAGAAAGTTCAGAAAAAGTGTCTTAACGTTGATGGTTCGGTACACAAAATTTATCACTATGAGATTTTGGTTATGAATTTTGTTTGTAAATAAAGTTTATAACTCAGAAATGTTCATGTATAATGGTTTTCTCTCACCCAATATTTACTGAATTCGTCTTCGAAATGATTTCCAGACGTTTTGATATATTTAACTACAAAATCTAGCGAAGAGAGCCGGCATGAAAAAATACGTCTGTTTAGGTCAAGATTGCACTTTTTTTTGAATATAGTGTCTTTTCAGAGCATTGTTCACAAATCGGGGTTCACATTTAATCTCATTACCAAAATCATTATTACCGATTATTTACATAGGCTTAAATGGATACAATTTTTGGTGATTGAAAATGATTTTATGATATGATACTTATTTCCTAATTTACATGTTCTATTTAATTCTATTTAATTTAAACTAATTTTTAAAGAAACAAACTCTTAATTTGTGCCTGAATTATTAATTTGGAAGAAGCGTTTGCTGTAAGGTATTTTTGAACATCGTGGTCTGTAATGGCGACGACCAATCAGGAGCATGCTGGAGTGGCTTGGCCTTGTCTTTAGACTGAGTTGGTAAATTTCCCTGGATTCATCACCTTTTAAAGCTTCGTATTTAATTAAACCAACCTTTATTAAAATTGTGAGGTGACCATTCGAAAGATAATTTAATTCTGCATCCCATAGTATATCTTGATATTTTGGCATAATTAGTTTTTACGTCTTATTTGTGCTAAATCGGTCGTGTTTAATGGCATTTTTTTTCTTCACAGGTACCTTGCATGTCAGCTTATTTCTTCATGTATTTATTTAACGGCTTTCGCTTATGTTTCGGGCTTTTTATGATGTATAGTCAACATATTAAAGTTTCAATAGGCCATACTTTCTTTTATCGGTTCTCCTTTGTGTATTTATTATTAATTTCCTTCTGATGGGACTGTACGATATCCCTATACCTACAGTGTTAAAATTGAGTTGCAAACTGCCGCGTATAGATCGTGTTGGCGTTCAGTTTTTTGTGTAAGTTGGGATTTGTTTATTAATAATTTAATTTATAATGTTTCATTATTTCATGCAAAAAGATATAACAAATAGAATATAAACAGATAAGAATTTAGGATAGACATGGCTGCCGACCAATAGGAAACAAGACCTCACTTCTATCTAGTAATTGTAATGATTCCTTATGAAAGGCGCCATCAATCTTTTTAACTAACATGACAGCTGTTGGACTGTTTACATTTTATATGCAAGTGTAATCTATCACACAAATTATACAAATGTAAATAAATTTAAATTGTACAAATGTAATTTACTTAATTAAATCAATGTATTTTCAGGTACATAGGACTACCCCTAACTTGCAAAATATTCGCAAGGGTCAGCTAGTTTATTTTAATTACATAACTTTGTAACGGAAGGTTACAAAAATAAAAAAATAAAAAATATTTCTTCTTTTGCTTTTCAGCCCCACGTTGGGAAAGCCATCTTGTAACGGAAGGTTACAAAAATAAAAAATACCTATAAGTATAAAGTGTTAAAAAAAATGGGGTTCGGTAAAGTTTCAAAAATAAAAAAAATGTTCAAATCAAAAATAAAATGTTGTATGTGGATTATTCAACAATCATTAACACCTCTCCTTCACCTCTTTT